>MU754408.1:23729-51292 GCA_026770625.1 Nicotiana glauca
AGGCATGCTAATTGCAGTAAGAGCAACAAAACCATAAGTAGAAGCATGCAAGAAACAAAAGGAAGTGTAACACAAATAGAAACATATTACTTTTGGGGCTTAAATCAAATAGGAGACATACCAGTTGAAGGTAAAGTAATGTAGGGTAGTGGTGAGTTATAGTATGCAAGATGGTGTGCAGAGAGAGCAGCAGTATAAAGAAGCAGCAACAATAGCAAAACTAAGCAGCAATAGCAGAAGTGAGCAGCAATAGCAGAAGTGAGCAGCAATAGAAGTGAGCAGTAGTATAGAGAGCAATGGAAGTGAGCAGCAATATAATGGAATAGTGAAATAGTCTAAAACTCAGCCTGAGTTTCAAACTGGTGGAGCAACCAGTAGTCACAAGAGAAGTGAGAGAGATTGTGTGAAACAAAGAGAGAGTACTGAATATTTTTTTGTGTGAGAGAGAGTTCAGAATAATTCTGATCGTGTCTGTGTGTCTTAAGTGAGAAAAGAAGAGTAATACTTATAGTTTTTTGGAAACAGTAGAGAATAGGTTATAATTATAGAAGCAGCACCCAATTGAATCAATCACAGGTCTTAATTCCCTTAAATCAGGGACTCATGATTCGAATAGGAGTACAGATTATCAAGTAAGGAAAGAATCATTCATATGACTGATTATACCATAATAAGAGCAGTATGCAATAAGTATGCAATAAGGGCTAGATACACAATGCTTCAAACAAGGAAAGTATATGCCGAATATTTAAAAAAGATGTTTAAGTGCACAAATATGGTAAAAATATAAATCAACTCTGAAAATCAGTCAAAGAATCACGGACAAGACCAAAATTAGAGGGAATCAGTACCAAGTATAGAAAGCATCTCACAAGTAAGAAAAAATTTGAAAAATCAATGTAAGAACCCTTAAGGAAAACACATACAAATCAGGGATTCAAAGAGATGCTCGGAATTCACAGAATATTCAGTAAAGAGAAGCATTTAAACTTATTTAAACACAATAGTCACAAAGCTAAGAACCCTAAGTAAGGAATCATATAAACAGTGGAGAGTCGGAACCCTAGTAAAGATTTAAAGCGTGGAACTTGGACTAACTCGGAAACAAACAAACTCGTAACATGTCACAAACATAGGCATATTCACATAATACTCAAAAGAAACAGAAGGCATGGTGATTTTGAAAGGGGGTCGAAAACCCTAGTTTTGAAAAGAGGAACAAGAACGTTTAAAAACTTGAACTAATCGAAGGTATCGAGTAATAAGTAGTGTAGAACTCAAAGAATAAACTAGAAATCGTTTAAAAAGACGTAGATTAAGAGATTCAGGCAAAATTAGGGTTTGCAATAAAATCAGTGAGATGAGGAACCTGGTCGTGAAACTTGTTAACAACGACATTTAAAGCATCATCGGACCAAAACCCACCGGAGAAAGGCCGGAGATAAGCCAAGCGAGGTTCCAGGGACCGCCTTTCATGGTGGATGTCTCTGGGGCTTCAAGGCTCAGAGAGAAGCAATGAGACGAGGTTTTCATGGCGGCTAGAGGTCGAGAGAAGTGAGAATGGAGTTGGCCGGAGAGGCGACGAAGTCCATCGGAGAAGAAAGAGAGAACCAGAAGGTTCTAGAGAGAAGGGAGAGCAAATGTTAGCATAGAGAGAGACCGGTCTTTGAGAGAGTGAGGGGTCGGGGGGGTAGGTTAGGATTTAATTATAGTAACCTAATTTGGGCCGTTGATCTTACTTGATCAACGGCTCAGATTAAATCAAAAGTGGACCGGGTATTTGAATGGGTATGGGTCGGGTTAGTTTGGGATGTGGGCCGTCTGATTGGGTTTAAAAATTGGGTTCAAATTGGGCTGAATAGAGACACAATTTTGGCTAAGATTTAAATAAAATCTGGCCAACTTTTAAATGGCCAATTTACCACTTTCCAATTAATTAAAAATTTTAAAAATGATTTAAAAACAAATTAAAAATATTGAAATGATTAATAATATATAGAAAATAATCTAAAAATATTAGTAAAACTTTTATGATTATAAAACGCGGTTAATTGAAAAATAGGCTATAATTGCAATTTCATGCCATTTAGCTTTAAAATATCAAACAAATTTGTAAAAAATATGCAAAAATCAACTTAATTATATTTGGTGTAAATAAATTATTCACCAAAAATAATAATTTTGGGAATAATTATTATGTCAATTTCATGCCATTTAGCTTTAAAATATCAAACAAATTTGTAAAAAATATGCAAAAATCACCTTAATTATATTTGGTGTAAATATAAGGGTGGAAATAAATTATTCACCAAAAATGATAATTTTGGAAATAATTATTATATTTTATACTGTTAAAATAGACAATAAATTGATTTTAGAAATCTTAGAAAATTGGGAAAAATACAAAAACCTTTGGGCATGCTTATATACACATACATATGCTATTTTGAAAGCATTTTGGGTATAAAAGTACATAGGAAAAAATTGGGTATCAACACTAATCTGAACCGCTCGTTTAGTTTGATCGTGTGGTCAAAAAACATTACCCATGACCCAACCCGACCCCGAACCGTGTACATCAGAGACCGAACTGATCTCGAAGATAACTAACTGGTGACATTCCAAATAAGTGAATGATCCAAGTCGTTGATCTCGTGTGATCGAACGGCCTGGATCCACTTCCCTTCCCTAGTATATAAACTTGAAACACACCCAGCCAAGCCCCTTAGAACCCCTTTCCTTTTCGTCTCTAACCCTAGAGATGACCTAGTCTCTCATCGCCTTGCTTCGCCTTAATCCGCCACCGAAAATCTCCTCACGACGGTTTCGGTGGTCCAATCCCTCTCATCTTAACACCATAGAACCAACTTACCTTCCTCTTTCCGAATCTATAGTCAGTTACCCTTGAATATCACCAGGGTTCTTCGAATCTTAATTCGAAAAAACGAACCCTAGAAGTCGCCGGCATCCAACCACCCTGAAATTAACACCAAAGGACCTCCTCACCTTCTTATACCAAATCCCTAATCATTTTCCCTCAAATCATCCCAGAACTTCTCGAATGTTAGATCGAGTAATGAAAAATCATATTGGCCAGGCTTCATGAGATTTCGAGTTTGAGATTGATTTTAGTCATGTGTTTTCAGTCGAGAACACATGGTTAAAGTCTATCTCGGCCTGAAAATAGGGGATTCTTTGGAGGTCAATAACTCGAGTCTTGGTTTGATTCTGGTAAGTTTATTTTTTTTTAGTTTTGTTCGTTTATTCTTTTCCTCATTTTCTTCTTTAATAATTCTTCAAATGGCTTGAATTTTGTCTGAATTTTGTTGGAAATTTTGAACCTGGCCAGTAATCTAGGGTCCAGTTTGGTCAGTTTGAAATATTTGATTATTTGTGTTGTTAATAAATTTTCTAGTGAATTGCATTAGTAAATAATAAGTGGTTGGTTCTATTGTCCAGACTCCATAAGACTGCAGAAAGTTTGATTAGAGAATATAGGGTAATTACAGCTCATTATTTAGTTTGAAAGTAGAAATCAGTCATTTAGGTTGCTCGTTAAATTTTGAAAATTATTTGAATGATTGCTTCATTCTGCCCTCCATGTTAGCTAGGATTAGTTTATATTGCCAGTTGATGGACACTATTGAAAAAAAAATTAAGTTAGTAGGTTTAATTAATAAAATGGGGGTCAGTGGTACAAGTACACCATGTCTAGTGCCTTTCTAGGAGATGTAAAGTGGGTAACATGGGGAAAGTATTTAAAAGTTGGGACAATACAAGTGTCTAGTGCTTTTAGGAGCTGGAAAGGGGAGGAAGTTGAGGTATAAGAAAGTAGGACAGACCTTAAGGAAAGAAGGACAGAGATTTTTTTTTGAGTTCAGAGATTGAGAGATTGAGAGAGGAATAGGGAGAAAAAGAGTGAATCTTAGAAAGAGCTAAGGAGAAACACTGATACACTTAGAAAACTACTTCTTCATTAGAATCTCTATTGTGAATCCTGAGTTTTTTTTTTCTTTTTATTTTAGAAGCAATTTCTGATTTATTTTTGAACTGAAAGGGTTTGAGTTTGGGTTCATGAAAGTTTGGTTTGAAGTTTGCTGAATTATGGTTTGATTGAAATTGGTTCCAGACTGTTATACCTTACTTTGGTTTAAAACTGGTTTCCCTGTTACATTGTTGCTGGTGATTTCTGTTATTACTGCTGACCTTACCTTCACTTGCCTTTCATTTCCAGGTATGTGACAATCCCTGAACAACATATAAGAGGCAAAGTAAAAGTTTTGTAATCAATTTTGGGGATAAAGGATAAAATGTTGTCTGTTTAACTGATTGGTAGATTTTCCTATGGTTTCTTTCAATATGCTGCAGTTTACTCATGTATGTAGATTTTTGCACAATCAAAGTTGTAATTCATTTGTTAGATTTAGATTTGAACCTGCAGTAATGAATGGGCTGTTTCAAACTTTTTTAAACGATATTGGTCAAAACATGTTAAGTCTGTTTTTTCAAGTTGTTAATGATACCTTAAGTATGAAATAGCATTCCTTAATTTCAGATCGGTTAGGTGTTCAACTGGAAGAGACCTTCCTCTATTTTCAGTTGATTCTCAATTTTTAATGCTGATCTGGGACTCACGTCTTTCTAGTAGTTAATCTTACTGGATCTATCTGGTCAAAGATTGATTAATTAGTTCAGGGATTGGGGTTTTGTGATTGTTATCATAATTGGGATAAATATATGGACACATAGCATAAATGAGCCTGTATGTTTTGTTGAAATTTGGTTTGATTAATCACAAATTGTCTGGTTAAAAGACAAATCCAGGTATGAGTTATGTATTATTAAAAAATAGGAGTCAATATTTGCTTTAAATTGATTTAAAGTCGTGTGATCGGTATAATAAGCGTTATCTTCATTTGAGGCATTTTGATTTAAGTTATAAGCATTCCCCATCATTTGGGTCAAATGGTATGATCAAATAGGGATCCAAGCAGTTTCAGATTAATTTTATATAGGCCCGAGAATCGGGTTCACTTTATTTGCTCTAAAACAATCTGATACCTGCAAGCTCAGGGACTCGATGTTGGGTCTCCTCGCTCAAATGCACTAAGTTTTCGAACCTGGGCTCATTCGTAGGCCCAAATGAGATCATATCTTTCAAATGAGACTTGGACCCCCTCTTTTCATTGGGTTTTTGATTTGTTATACTGAACTGGGCCATCACTCTTTAAAATAATCTCCTCATCATGTAGGTTTTAGTCGATATAAAGGCCATAGATACATATAATATTAGATACCTTTTTCTTTAAATAATTATAGATGAGCCATAATTAGATAACTCATAATGAATTGTCCTCGTGAATTAGTGTAGAAATGATTTAATTAGAATAAGTTGAGGTGTTCCACGCTCAATAAAATCAAAAGTTGCATGGCCTTCTTTAGTTATTTATATTAAAAAAAATTAGAACATGGGACGTATCATTTAGTAAACTTTCATGGCCTCCCACAACGTTAACAATTCGTTAGTTGCTTTAGGCGCGTTCTTTAATAATTTTACCTCCCTAAACTCGGGTGCACATTTATGTGACCCCAAATCCAAATCTTAACGATGTTAAAATATGTCAAAAACCACGGGTGCATTTATGCGACGTGGTTCGAGACGTGTTGTAATAACGTTGTAATTTTCTTTAAAAAATAATAATAAAAGCGGTTAAAAGTTAAAATTTGCACATAGGTTCATAATTGTTTAAAATCAGATAATTAAGCCGAATATAACAGTTGAGCGACTGTGCTAGAACCACGAAACTCGGAAATGCCTAACACCTTCTCCCGGGTTAACAGAATTCCTTACCCGGATTTCTGGTTCGCGGACTGTAATATAGAGTCAATCCTTTTCCTCGATTCGGAATTCGAATCGGTGGCTTGGATACCATAAATCTCCCGAGTGGTGACTCTGAATCTCAATAAATGAACCCCGTTTTGATTGTCTTTTAATTGGAAAAACTCCATGTATTGTACACCCTCCCTTCCGGGGGTGTAGGAAAAAGGAGGTGTGACAATACCAACTCACGACCTCAAATGCCTCGGTCGTGATGGCGCCTATCACAGTACTAGGAAAGCCAACCCAATAAGTAACCACATTAAATTCTTTTTATAAAACCATTTTCTAAAACTGATTAAGTCTCGAATTCTCATATGAAATATATAAATCAATTGAAATGTGTGGAACACATGACAAAATAAACAAACAGAGCCCAACAATCCGGTGTCACTAGTCAAGAGCCTCTAAATACAACCCAATATGTCTGACTAATACATAATAAGTCTAAAATTGCATAAAACTAAGATAGGAAGGAGGAAAGCAGGCTTACGTACGCGGTGTAGCTACCTTGCAGTTTTTGTTAAGCTCTGAAAATGTTGGGGACCCTCACTCTGCCCCTCAGGCACCTAGATCTTCACACAAGGTGCATAAAGCAACATGAGTATGCCAACTCAGTAAGTAACTAAAGTAAATAAGGTCTGAGTATAGTGACGAGCTATTAAAAATAATATATATAATGGTATTTGACAACTAGGGATTATGATACATTTTACACTCCTTCTTGCTTAAGTTTTGATTAGAAATGTGTGCAAAATAACCCCAAAGGCTCACAAGTTGTGCTTGATTGCAGGTTTGATCATTAAGGTTCAAAGGTGTCAAAACCAGCTCAAAAAATAGTGAAACTTGCACAAGTACCAAGACAAGACCAAGCTCAGTCAAACAGGGCTATTGCGGCCGCACACCATTCTGTGTGGTCCGCAAATATGAAGTTCAGAGACTATGTTTTTCAGGACTTCAGGCAATGTGGCCGCAAAGGGTTTTGTGCGGTCCGCATTGGGTTCATTGCGGCCGCACTTGATTTCGTGCGGTCCGCAAAGCCAAGATTCAGAGAGATGACAATTGGAGGATTATGCCCAATGCGGTCCGCGGTCCATTTTGTGTGGCCGCAGTAGAATCCACCGTGGCCGTGGTGAATTTTGTGCGGTCCGCAGTGGCCAAACTTCAGAGAGCAAAAAAGTCAAGCCAAGAGCCTTAGTGCGGCCGCACTCGATTTTGTGCGATCCGCACTAACCCCGCATGGGTATTTTTGTCCAGAATTTTTAGTCTAGTATAAATTGTTTCGTTTCCCATTTTTAGGTTATTAGATAGTTTTGGACGTAGAGCTGCGCTCGTGAATTCATTTCTTTTACCATTTTTAGTAATTTTAGCTTAATTTCACCATTGAATCTTCAGTTTTATTTAGCAATTAATTATTATGAGCTTTTCCTCATCTATTTCTTTGTTTTCATCTACAATTATGAGTGGCTAAACCTATTATCTAGGGTTGTGGCTCAACCCTAGTGTGGGTAATTGATGGATCTTGTATTTTGATGCTTGATTATCTATGGGTGTTTGGTATTTGGGCTAATTTAGGATTTTAATATTGAATTAGTGGTTGCAAACACTAGTTTATGCCTAGTAGACTTTGGCTTTTCTTGACAAAGAGATCCTAAGTCCATGAAATTGGTCCAACAAGGAATTGGGGCGTAGTCAAGAAATTGATAGCCCCAATTAAAGATTTAAACCTAGAGATAGTAATACCTGAATCGAACCTTGATTGCTGGCACAAACTTGCATACCCAATTGGTCTTGAGAAAGTCAATTCGGACAAAATCACTCCAGCTACCGAGAGGTATAGAGTGAGTAGAATCGTGCAACGGTTATATCATACTCCCCAAATATGACAATCTAGCTTTAGATTCAACAATCCATCAATTAGCCACCTAGGAGAAAGTCACTACCCTGGTGCCTTTTATCTATTTGATCAACTTGCAATAGTTTAACCGTAGCTTTACTTGGTCTAATTTAGCATTGTAGCATTATAAAATTAGAATTAAATTCAAAACCAAAAATGTTTAGAAGTGCAATTAGGAACAAATACACAACTTCACTTTAGATAGAAACTCAACTCCAATATCTATCTCCCTGTGGAAATCGATCCCGACCTCATTGGGTAAAAGCTGCTTTGACCTCTCTTGATATTCAATAGTAGTACAGGGTTGGCCTCGATCGCTTTTTGGTGCCGTTGTCGGGGAGCTAATGGTTTTTGCTATCTATCTAAATTTTTTTGTGCATTGTTATTCTTTCCTTCTACGTTACTAATTTGTGTGTGTTACAACTCCGGGTACAAAATGGCAGCAAACGACAATGACCCTCTTGGAAATGTGAATGCGGGGGATGAGGTAGATGATGTCGGAGATGACGAGGTGCCTCTTGTACCTCAAGAAAAATGTAGAGGCCGCTAGGCCAATGCTAATGAAAATATTCTAGACCCTTCTCCTCAACCTCCAAGAGTGGCTCCGAGAGTACTCCCAAACCAAGGTTATGCAAGTGCAATTGTCCCACCCCCCGAATCCGGGCGGACAAGTTTCAAATTACCAGTATGATGCTAATATTGCTGGAGCAGCATAGGTATTTCACGAGCGCCGCCAATCAAAATGCTCACAAATATCTCAAAGGGTTCGTGGATACCTGTTTGGGGGGAAAGAAAACTAATGTGTCCAAGGATGCACTTCGGTTGAGACTCTTCCCATTTTCACTTAGAGGGAAGGTGTTGGATTGGCTTGAAAAACTTACCAATAATTCCATCCCTACTTGGGATGAGTTGGCGGACAAGTTCATTGATTGGGGCATATGGCAGCATTGAGGGATGAGATCTTAGCTTTCAAGTAGGAGCCCACCAAAAAATTGCGTGAGATTTGGGAGAGATATAGAACCATGGTGAAGGAATGCCCCAACAATGATATGACGGAGAATATGTTGCAATAGACTTTTTATCGTGGCATCAACATAACAAATCAATACATAGTGAACCAACTTGCTAGGGGTAATTTCATGAAGCTGACTTATGATGAAGCTTGTGCCATTCTTGACGAGATGGCTGACACGTCCTCCGCTTGGCAAAGTAGAGCCAATGTGCCCCAGGGTGACCCCACAATCACTTATTTGCACAAAGAATTACATGATCATGGGCATGTGATAGATGAATTGACAACAACCATGAACTAACTAGCAAAGGCACAGTTGCAACAAGTTCAAAATCCTCGCCAAGTGAATGCCATGGAGGGTGTTAACATGCTAGTGAACAAAAGATGACAAAGAGGTCCACAGAACCAAGGGAGTTCAGATCAATTTGACAATAATTGTGGTAGCTTCCAAGATGATGGTTATGATGGGAAGAATGAAGAGGTACAATATGTGAACAATTATCAAGGCCAAAGGGGAAATTCTTCCAACCAACAACAATGGAGACCCCAAGGCAATTGGGGCAATCAACTAATTGGGGGAACAAAAACCAAAATTCCAATTGGGGAAATCAAAACAATAATAAAAGCAATCAGGGTAATTGGAATGAAAACAACAACAACTAGGCTGGTAACAATAATCAAGGTGGATGGAACAATGGAAATCAAGAAAATCGGGGGCAAGGCTTTCAAAGGCTCCCAATGTACCAACAACCGAACAATCCACCCCCATTTCCATCCCAAGGGCCTAGTTCTTCCACCAATGACATGGGGAGAATTGAAGTGATGTTCGAACAAATGATGAAAAAGAGTGCGGATTCCGATGCTCAGTTGTCTTCCCACAATACTTCCATTAGAAATTTGGAGGTTCAATTAGGCCAAATCTCACAATCCTTGAATACTCACCCTAAGGGGGCTCTACCAAGTGATATGGTAGTCAACCCGAAGGGTGGGAACAATCATTTTATGGCATTAACTACAAGGAGTGGATGAGGCGGTGATGTGAATGCCTCCAAACAAAAGCAAATTTTGAGTGATGAAGTTCAGTTGCAAGAAGATGAAAGTCCTTTGGTAGTTGAAAATGTGATTGATGAAAATATGAATAATTAAGTGAGGAATGATATTCAAGATGTCGTGGTGGAAACTCAGAACGATGTGAACCCATCTAACGAACACTTAATAGACATGTCGGAGCCGGTTGTGCCTAAATCTAAGGCTCCCTTGCCAAGGCCACCTCCACCTTATCCTCAAAGGCTTGCGAAGCAGAAAAATGAGAATGAATTTAAAAAGTTCGTTGACATGATGAAGAGCTTATCCATTAATGTGCCTTTGGTTGAGGCTTTAGAACAAATGTCGGGCTATGCTAAATTCATGAAGGACTTGGTGACAAAGAAGTGATTCATGGATTGTGAAACTATAAAGATGACCCACCAAGTTAGTGCAATCGTGCATTCAATGGACCTAAAGCTAGAAGATACCAATGCTTTCACCGTTCCTTGCACCATCGGGAGTGCAGACTTTGCTAATGCTCTATGTTATTTAGGGGCAAGTATCAACTTGATGCCCTACTCAGTTTTTAAGACTTCGGGTATTGGGCAACCGAGGCCGACTTCCATGAGATTGAAAATGGCGGATAGAACTATGAAGAGACCATTGGGTATTATTGATGATGTGCTTGTTCGTGTGGACAAATTTATCTTGCTAGTTGATTTTCTGATCTTGAATTGTGAGGTAGATTATGAAGTTCTGATCATATTGGGGAGACCTTTCCTTGATATGGGGAAAGACTTAGTTCATGTGGAAGTAGGGGAACTCACCTTCCGGGTGGGTGATGAGAAAGCGATCTTTCATGTGTGCAAGTCAATGAAGCAGCCCAACAGTTATGAGGTGTGTTCTTTTGTGATCTTGTCATGGCAGTGATAGTTGATGATACTAGTGCAGTGATCAATGTGGAGGACCCTCTAGAAGTTGTATTGTTGAATCTTAATGTCAATGATGATGAGGGCCGAGTTGAGTGCGTGAATGCTTTACATGGTATGGGCTCTTACTCTTATGAGCCTAGGAAACTATCTTTGGACCTTGAGAATAGGAAGACTCCACCAACCAAACCTTCAATTGAGAAGCCTCCGATGTTGGAGTTGAAGTCGTTGCCTCCGTACCTCAGGTATGAATTCTTAGGCCCTAGTTCAACTTTGCCAGTTATTCTTTCCTCTTGTCTTACTAACATGCACGTTGATGCCACATTGGCGGTGCTTCAAAAGTAGAAGAAGGAAATTGGATGGACTTTAGCTGATATTCGTGGGATAAGCCCCGTATTTTGTATGCACGAGATTATTCTGGAAGATGATGCAAAGACCTCCTTGGAACATCAAAGGAGTTTAAATGAAGAAATGCAAGAAGTTGCAAAAAAGGTGGTGATCAAGTGGTTGGATTCCGGGGTTGTGTACCCCATCTCTGATAGCTTTTGGACTTCCCTGGTGCAATGTGTACCAAAGAAGGGTGGCATGCCCGTGGTTGCAAATTCACAAAATGAGTTGATTCCTATGGACTATTGCAAGTTGAATAAAGTGACCCGCAAGGATCACTTCCCATTGCCTTTTCTTGATCAGATGTTACACCAACTTGCTGGGCGTGCTTTCTATAGTTTCTTGGATGGATATTTTGGTTACAACCAAATCTTGATTGCTCCGAAAGATCAGGAGAAGACCACATTCACTTGTCCATATGGCACCTTTGCCTTTTCTAGGATGCCTTTTGGGTTGTGTAATGCACCGGCTACATTTCAGCGATGTATGATGGCCATTTTCACCGATATGGTGGAAGATATTTTGGAGGTGGTCATGGACAACTTTAGTATTGTGGATGATTCATTGGATACATGTTTTAAAAATCTGGATAGAGTATTGGCCCGTTGTGAAGAAACCAATTTTGTTCTTAATCGGGAGAAACGCCATTTCATGGTGGAAGAGGGCATAGTTCTTGGGCATAAAATTTCAAAGCATGGTATTGAGGTGGACAAAGAAAAAATTGATGTGATTTCAAGGCTCCCTCCCCTACCTCTGTCAAGGGAGTTAGAAGTTTTCTTGGGCATGCGGGGTTCTATCGATGATTTATTAAAGACTTTTTGAAGGTACTGAATCCCCTATGCAAGATATTGGAAAAAGATGCCAAGTTTGTGTTCGATGAAAGATGTATGCAAGCCTTTGAACTTCTCAAGCACAAGTTGACCACCACTCCTATCATTACCGCACCTAATTGGAGCTTCCCCTTTAAGCTCATATGTGATGCGAGCGATGTTGCGGTTGGGGCATTTTTGGGTCAATGACTGAACAAAATGTTTCATCCGGTGTACTATGTGAGCAAGACTATAAATGATGCTCAAGTGAACTACACAGTAACTGAGAAAGAGCTTTTGGAGATTATGTTCGCAATGGAGATATTTTGACTGTATCTTATGGGTGCCAAGGTCATAGTCCATACCAATCATGTCGCACTCTGGTACCTGATGACGAAGAAAGATTCCAAAGCTAGACTGATGCGATGGGTCTTGTTACTTCAAAAGTTTGATTTAGAGATTGTGGATCGGAAGGGTAGTGAAAACCCAGTGGCGGACCACCTATCCTGCTTGGAGGAGGAGGGGAGGCCTCGTGATGGCCTAGAGATCAATGACTCATTTCACGATGAACAACTCCTTGTGGTGTCGATGAATGGTATTCCATGGTTTGTGGATGTTGCTAATTTCCTTATAACTGGTATAATCCCATGTGAGCTCTCTTATAACCAAAGTAAGAAGCTCAAACGGGATAGTTTGGATTTCTATTGGGATAAGCTGTACTTGTTCAAGATTTGCACGGATGGTGTGGTCCGAAGGTGTGTCCCGGAGGAAGAGCAATTGAGTATCTTGGAGGCTTGTCATTCCTCTCCTTATAGTGGCCATCATGGCGGGGAAAGGACGACTTCCAAAGTTCTTAGTTGTGGGTTTTATTGGCCAACTTTATACAAAGTTTCAAGTGAATTTATGAAGAGGTGTGGATTTTCATTGTAGTATAGGATTTATTTTTGGACTGACTGGGTGTGGGATGCTGCAGGATTGTGTTGATGCAGTGCAGGACAAAGAGAAAATAAATTGAACAAGTCTCTGAAGTTTTCAATGCGGACCGCACTACATTTTGTGCGGCCGCAAAGAACTTAGTGCGGGTGCATGAAATCAGTGCGGACCGCACTGATGGTGGATGTTAAAAAACAACTCTTTCAAGTTTGCCACTACGACCGCATTATATTTTGTGCGGTCCGCAATGGACCATTCCGGCCGCGGAGCATTTTGTGTGGTTCCCAGTGGTTGCCTTCTCAAACTTGCAAGATTCTGTGTAGTGCGGACCGCAATACCATTTTGTACGGTCCGCGGTGGGTAAATCAGCTCAGGATTAGGAACTTTTTCTATAAATAAGACCTGAGGCCCTACATTTAAACTTTTCGATCTATGTACTCTCAAAGCCCTAAAAATCACTGTTCATTAGTAAAATTGCACGAATTCATCTGCTTAGTCTCGATTAATCATCAGTGCATCTCATTTCCGATAACTTTAATTCTTTCTTAGTTGTTTAATTTTACTATTTTCTTTTGATTTTAATTTTTCTTCTGTTCTTCCTATTTTTCTTTCAATTTGTAGTTTAGGTTAGTTAATCATGTTTTAATTAGGCATAATTTGATAAAAATCTGAGGCAACACCTAGGAAATCATTAGTAGGTAAAACTTTGGAATAAAATTGGACGATACATAGAACCCTAGGTTGGTGTTGCTGCTAGGCACTTAGTGTAGACCATGGTGGTTTTTGTGCGGTCTGCAGTGCTTCTGTGCGGTCCGCAATGCCATTTAGTGTGGACCGCGGTGAAATAACATCTAAAAGTGGAACTTAAGGACTACGACCGCATTGCATTTTGTGCGGTCCGCATTGACTCAATGCAGGTTGCATTGCATTTTGGGTGGTTCGCGATGCCCAGATGCAGAGAGTGGGTAGTCTGAAACCCACCTCCGTGCGGACCGCAATGAATTTTGTGCGGTCTGCGATGGCCTCTTTGTGGTCACACTGTATTTTGTGTGGACCGTATTCTGTAACTTTTTACTATCTGCAACTATTTTTCCTGCAACTCTGAATTGCATTGATTATATTGATACTAACAAATCATGACTGAATGTTGCTTGCACACAATGGTGAGATCAAGAGGCAAAGGTGATAAACAACCAGAACGAGGAGAGTCCTCCCGGGGAGGGGACGTGGAAAGACAAAACTGATCCCCCAAGTTCCGAAAGCAATAAAAGCAACAAGGAAGGCAATCTCGGTCGCTGATAGAGTTGCTTCCCATTCATCGAGAAGTGCGTATGAGCCCTCCCGGTAGGCATCTTCAGACTCTGTGCCAGAATTTGTTCCTGACTAGACGGAGAGGCACAGGTTAACAGACACACCTCCAGTATCCCCCACTGCTCAGGTTTCAGTGCATGTATCTTCTGGGTCATCTGAGGGATTAGCTGAAGGTAGTGGGGATGAGTACTCCACCTCTCTTACAGCTTCATTATTGGGAGAGGGTGAAGTAGGAGAAGAAGGGGAAGATGTAGAAGGTGGCGAGCCCAAAGTAGGTAGGGTGGAAAGAACTAGGAACACGAAAGCCTGGCAGGATCGATTTGTGAGTGAGCTTGCCTACCACAAGTTCAGAGAGTGGTGTCCCAAGAGGAAACTAATACCCGAGCGGAAATTCATTATTCATGACCTCGAGCCTCACAACCCCAATGTGTTGAGGCAGTTCAGAGTGAGAGCGTGATGGGAAAATTTCATAGGCCAAGTGAGAGATGCCAATGAGCACTTGGTAGAGGAGTTATATACAAATGTGGCCCACACCAAAAAGGGCACCACAGTCACAGAAGTGCGAAACTTGAAGGTCAAATTTGATGGCAAAACAATAAATGACTATTTGGGTTTTCTGGAGGAAGATGAGTCCCTATAGTTGGAGAAGATAAACTTAGGTGAAGAAGCCTGTCTGTGGTTAGCGGAGTACTTGGCAATCCCAGGTACCACCCTCGAGTGGTTGACTGCAGCGGTGAAGATATTGAGGAGGACATTGAACTTTGAGGCCAAGGGGTGGGAGACATTCGTCTGAAGCAGACTGGACCCTACACCCACAAAAACTCACTCCTTCTTCACCAGGCAATATTGGTAGCATCAATTATGGTAGGGTACCCGATTAACATCGGGAATGTGATGTCACGGGTCATAAGCACGCGTGGTGAAAGAAGGTGACAGGAACTATACCTTTCCCAGCTTCCTGACCATGTACCTGGAAGACTTAGAGGTAGACAAGCCTGCAGAGTGATGACATGAAGATGAGGCCAAAGGCACCGTTCTCCTGGTACAGCCTGTAGAGTGATGACAACCCTAAAGGCAAGCACGGCAAAGGAAAAGCCATTACTCCAACTGGCTAGTCTGAAGAGCCAGTAAGGGTAATGGCTCCTACTCAGCCTCCTTCCACTTCAGCAGACATGGCTTCAGGTCCATCCACTTCTGCAGTTCCCGACATACCCTCCACCACTGCATACCCAGTTATTGCCCACCGTTTAAGCTAAGACCTTGCCATCATCAACAACTGGATGCAGATAGCTTCTTCTAAGTTGTCTGTTCTATCTACTACGGTGGCAGCCCAGTCAGCACCTTCCCCTCCTCAGGTCCCACAGTCCATTGAGGACACTCTCAAGGATCTTCTGGGCAACCAAAAGAAGATTCTTGAGAACTAGAAATTGCTTACGGACGTTGTTGCTTCACATGGGAGGGCACTAAAGGAACTTGCAAAGGATTCAAAGAAGATGAGAAAGAATCGGGCTTCCAAAGAGTCCGTAAAGGAGTTACGGGTCGAAGTTGATAGGCTAAAGGCAGACCACCTACCTTTGGATTTGCTATTCCAGGACCCAACACCAGCAGCCCAGCCAGTGCCAGAGCCCAAGAGGTCTCCCAAGAGGAGGAGGGTGATTCCCCAGGCTGATGATGCAGTCATTCAGTTGGCGGACCCACTAGAGGATTCATCCATCTAGCCCCAGGATGTAGCCCAGGAGCTAGTCCAGGTCCAGGACCAGGTCCCAGCAGCAGAGCCACAGATTACAGGGAGCCAGTCTCAGGTTCCCGAGCATACAGAGGATCCAGGGACCCCGAGCAAGTTCCCGAGCAGCAGAGCCACATCTTATTTTGCTTAGTTGGCATTGAGGACAATGCCAGCTTTCATTTGAGGGTTAGGCCCTACTTTGATTTGGATGACTGTATATATATGATAGATTTTATGATTTCCTTCTTTCTTTCTTTTTTTTAATCTTTGGTATGTATATAATTTCATCATTTAATTACATTTTTCGTACTTTTTACCTTGGGTTTGTATATAAAAGTTATGTTACATTGTATATATGTATATCCCTTATTGTATTTTCGATTAAACCCCCTCTTGTATATATTCATTTTACTTCCCGCAGTTTTTCTTTCCTAGCTTCTGATTGATGTTCGTAGCTTCTTGTTTTGAATTTTTGCAATAAGCCTTTGTTTTCTTAATGCCACGGTTCTTTCCAATGGTGGAATTTGTGTGAACCAGGTGGCTCTTCCCGATGATGGATGGCATGAAAACCTTCTTAAGGGTTTGAGTCTTTTTTTCTTTTAATTTTGCTTTTTAGTAGTTAGTGGTAAGGGTGCCTCAAGCAAAGCTTCACTTGGGCCCAACACATTTGCCTTTTATCTTATGGCCAAAAATAAATTGTTGTGTATAGGATGGTGTAAGTTGTGACCTTGAGACTTTTGTGTTGGTCGATAATCATCAATTGGTTTTTTGAGACCATTAGGTGCTCAAATCTTATCTAAGGTTGTTGTGGGCCCCCGACTCAGTGTCTTTACCGATCACATAGCTTGTGTGGTCAGAAATTGCATTGCAAGTCCCAGCCCCAAGCCACTGGTCTAGAACTTGCCCTGAATATTTATCTAGGCGAAATCCTAAGTGGAATTTGATTTGAGATGTGATTATAGGCTCTCCTTGATCCAAATGATAGCTTGAACACTTCCATAGCCTACCAATGATTAAATCCCTAGTTAACCCTTTTGAGCCTTATATCTTTTTCCTTCAAGAACCACAATACAAGCCTTTACCCATTCTAAAGATACCCTCTCTTGGCACCCGATCTTTCCTTAGCACATGGCAAAAGTATAAGTTTGGGGCAGAGATGAGGATTGCAACAAAGTGTTAAAAAGGCACAAAATGAAGAAAAGGAAAGGCAATGAAAAAGAAAGAAAAGCAAAAAAGAAGAAAAGAATGTTCAATGTAGAAATGAATAAAGGGATTCAAGAAAAGCAAAAGAATGAAAGGTGTGGAAAGTTTAGAAAGGAGAAAAAATTTGAAATGAACAAGAAAGAGTGACAGTGTGTCTCTCTAACCCCTTAGAAAGAAGTGAAATGACTTAAAAGTCAAGTGAATGAGTGCCAAAATGAAGCAAAAGAAGTGCTAAAGGGAAGATGGAACCTACTTAGACCAAACATTTCCTAACCTGAACTAAAAGCCTTCACTATGTCTCCACAAAAGCCCTATATGATCTTTAGTTGAATGAAGCTTACATTAGTGGTGACTCACATAAGGGGAAAGCACATGGTACTTAGAGCCGGACTTGTGAATTTTTCTTGAGAGAGATGAGTGTATTTCTATTAACCTCGTTCTGAGTGCTAATATCTTAAAGGTGGGGTTTGCTTAGGGAGAGTCAAGGATGTGTGAGTTTGGGTTCCATAATGACCAAAGTAATAGAATGAGTTTCTTGATGTGTTGAGTCAACTCTTGATGCTCTTGTGTCGCACTAAATCCATGGTGTTTAAAAGAGTGAATATTGTAAATGATTCATTTGAATAGAGGGAAATTATTATTCCCGATTAAGGCTAGATGAGGTCATTTTAGGTCGGTTTAATTTTTCTTGTATTAAGTCTTAAAGGGTGGGTCTTATTTTATTTGCTTGAGGACAAGCAAGAGCTTAAGTTTGGGGAGTTGATAACTAGGGATTATGATGCATTTTACACTCTTTCTTGCTTAAGTTTTGATTAGAAATGTGTACAACATAGTCCCAAAGGCTCACAAGTTGTGCTTGTTTGCAGGTTCAATCATCAAGGTGATAAGGTGTCAAAAACCAGCTCAAAAAGGAGTGAAACTTGCACAAGTACCAAGAAAAGACCAAGCTCAGTCAAACAGCGCATTGCGGCCGCACACATTCTGTGCGGTCCACAAAGATGAAGTCAGAGACTATGTTTTTCAGGCCTTCAGGCAATGCGGCCGCAAAGGGTTTTGTGCGGTCCAATTGGGTTCGTTGCGGCCGCACTCGATTTCGTGTGGTCCGCAGAGCCAAGGTTCAGAGAGATGACAATTAGAGGATTATGCCCAATGCGGTCCGCGGTTCATTTTGTGCGGACCGCATTAGAAGCCACCACGGCCACGGTGCATTTTTTTCGGTCTGCGGTGGCCAAAGTTTAGAGAGAAGAAAAGTCAAACCAAGAGCCTTAGTGAGACCACACTCGATTTTGTGCGCTCCGCACTAGCCCCGCAAGGGTATTTTTATCCAGAATTTTCAGCCTAGTATAAATAGTTTCTTTTCCCATTTTTAGGTTATAAGATAGTTTTGGACGTAGAGCTGCGCTCGTGAACTCATTTCTTTTACTATTTTGAGTAATTTTAGCTTAATTCAACCTTTGAATATTCAAGTTTTATTTAGCAATTAATTATTATGAGCTTTTCTTCATCTATTTCTTTATTTTCATCTACAATTATGAGTAGCTAGACCCATTAACTAGGGTTGTGGCTCAACCATAGTATGGGCAATTAATGGGTCTTGTGTTTTGATGCTTGATGGGTGTTTGGTATTTGTGCTAATTTAGGGTTTTAATATTGAATTTATGGTTGCAAACACTAGTTTGTGCCTAGTAGACTTTGGCTTTTCTTGAGAAAGAGAGCCTAAGTCCATGAAATTGGTCCAACAAGGAATTGGGGCATAGTAAGGAAATTGATAGCCCCAATTAAAGGGTTAAACCTAGATATAGTAATACTCGACTAGAAACTTGATTGCTTGCACAAATTTGCATACCTAATTGGTCTTGAGAAAGTCAATTCGGGCAAAATCACTCGAGCTACCGAGAGGTATAGAGTGAGTAGAATCGTGCAACGGTTATATCATACTCCCCAAATGTGACAATCTAGCTTTAGACTCAAGAATCCGTCAATTAGCCACCTAGGAAAAAGTCACTACCCTAGTGCCTTTTATCTATTTGATCAACTTGCAATAGTTTAACCGTAGCTTTACTTGGTCTAATTTAGCATTGTAGCATTATAAAATTAGAATTAAATTCAAAAGCAAAAATGTTTAGAAGTGCAATTAGGAACAAATACACAATTTCACTTTAGATAGAAACTCAACTCCAGTATCTATCTCCTTGTGAAAATAGATCCCGACCTCATCGGGTAAAAGCTGCTTCGACCTCTCTTGCTATTCAATAATAGTACAGGGTTGGCCTCGGTCAGTATTCAACAAAATATCAAGTCAAACTCAACAACTTAAAAGCTCGTTACTTCGTAAAAACTTTAGTTTCAATTGAAATACTTTGAAATTATTTACTTAGCAGTTTTCAACAGAGGCTCGTTATAAAATAAGAGTGAAATCAACAAAAATGTCATAAATGGGCCCATCAAGCAAGGTATCACTCATAAATATAGCCTCTCGGACAAGCCTCTCAATCGCTCATGACTCATCTCTCGTCACACAGTACTCATACTCGGCTCTCCGGCTCAATAATATCTCATAACAGTAATAATCATAATAATTGTTGTGGCGTGCATCCCATCCCATATTTTATAGTTGATTACGCTCACTGGGGTGTACAGACTCCGAAGAGGCTCCTATAACCCAAGCATCATATCGATATGACATGCAGCCCTATATATATATATATATATATATATATATATATATATATATATATACGGCGCGCAGCCCGATCCAATATATATATCGCTGCGGCTTGCAGTCCGATCCATATAAGTATTGTTGCGGTGTGCAGACCGATCCGTAATATATAATATTGTTGCGGCGTGCATCCCGGTCCATAACATATATATAATCCTCATCATTTGGTCATCAACCTCTCTCAGTCATTAACCTCACAGCCACTCGGGCATGTTAGTGAAAATCAGGGAACTCAACCCAAAGAATTTTTATGTATTAAGAAGTAGAGTGATAAAATCGGATTTAAACAATAAATAGGTAAATCATGACTGCGGATATGCTTTCAAAAAAAATAAAGTGAGAAAAATAGTAAAAATATCCTAAGGGTCTAAATATATTGGCACAAGGCCCCAAACATGGCATACAATCCAAAATATAGTATCAATCTCTAAAACACGGGATATCAAAAGATTTCAAATCAAATATGCGGCTTAATAGTCGCTAAGAGACGGAACAAGTCACAATCCCTACTTGTGCCTACCCACACGCTCGTCACCTAGCATGAGCGTCACCGTTTTCATCAAGACAATATGAAATACCGGGGTTTTATACCCTCAGGTCCAGATTTACAATGGTTACTTACCTCAAACCAGATGAAATACTACTCTGTGATGACCTTTCCTCTCGCATCTAATCTATCCAAAATCAGAATCATGACGTCAAAATATGCTAAGGAAACGAAGCCCATGCAAAAATAATCAAATGACAACACAAATCCCGAAATTGACCAAACCCGACCCCCGGACTCACATCTCAGAATCCGATAAAATTTACATCAATACACTCTGTATCCTTCCACGAATTCATAAATACCAAGAATACCAAAATCCGACCACAAATGACCCCTCAAATCCCTACATTAAGGTTTAAATTCCCCAAATTTCATATTTAACTAAGTAAAAATCACAATAGGATCGAGTATTAAGTTCATAATTCTAACCTCCAAGAAGTTCTCTTTGATTCCCTCTTCAATCTCCCTCAAGAAGCTCCAAAACCGAGTCAAAAATGGTGAACTTAGGCCAAAAATTGCGAAAATAGCCTTTTCAAACATTCTATCTAGCTATTAAATTTACTTAATCGCGAAGCACAAACTCCGCTGGCCCAATTTTTACCCTACGCGATCGCGAATATACCCACGCGCTCGCGATTCATCACTTGCACAACTCATGCGATCGCGACTCCAGATACGCGAATGCGAAGAACGACCTGGAGTTCCCCCTACCAAATCTGTACGCAATCGTAAGCCTCCTCACGCGATCGTGAAGAAGGTAACACCTGCAACAGAACTGAAGCAAAATCTGCAGCTTTTCAACATGCAATTTGATCTGTTTAACCACCCGAAACTCACCCAAGGCCCTCGGGACCTCAACCAAATATGCCAACATATCCCATAACCTCATTAAAACTTGTTCTAACCTTTGGAACGCTTAAAACAACATCAAAACACCAAAATCACATCGGATTCAAGCCTAAGAATTCCAAAAACTTTCAAATTCCACTTTCGATCAAAAAGTCTATCAAACCTCGTCCAAATGACCTGAAATTTTGCACACACTTTACAAATGACACAACGGACCTACTCTAACTTCCGAAATTCCATTCTGACCTCTATATCAAAATATCACCTATCAACCAGACAACTCCAAAATTTTAATTTCGCCAATTCAAGCCTAAATCTACTCCGAACCTCAAAAATACATTCCGATCATGCTCCTAAGTCCCCACTCACCTCTCGAAGCTTTCTGAACCATCAGAATACACATCCGAGCCTTTTTTTACATAATTCAATATCCGGTTGACTTTTTCAACTTAAGCCTACTCAAAAGAGACTAAGTGTCTCAAACCTTACCAAAACCTCTCCGAGCACGAACCAACTAACCCGATAACACATAAAACAGTTGAACAAGGCAATAAGAAGCAGAAATAGGGGAAACAGAGCAGTAACTCATGAAATGACCGGCCGAGTCGTTGTAAAATATTTCAAAAAACTATTCAATCTCGAAAATCGAATAACTCTTATCTTTTTATATATCTCAACACCAAAATTTTGTATCTATATATTTTTTCTTCCTTTTTTTGTTTTCTTGTATATGTTATTAAGTTACCCATAATTTAGAATTGTTGATATCTTTTGTTCTTCCATTGTAACAATGACTTTGGTTTTTCTTTTTCTTGTAAAAAATAAATTTTCATCTACTTTTATTCTCGTGTTGTTTTATTCTATAGCTCATATTATTGTTTAAACTTATCAATAATATTTTTTAGTATTATTTGTTTATTATCTTTATTTTATAATTTACATTGCTCAAAGTATAATTTTTCTCACACTATCTCCATCCCTCTTTCTATATTATTTTTCTTACTTTAAAATTTGATATAATTATTTTATCTAATATTTAACTTAATAGTAAAGAAAAAAATAGAAGTGCATATGCTCATACTTTATACTTTACCAAAATATCAAGGTATTTTTTCGTCTTTGGAGTTTTCTTTTTCAATGCAAAACCTTGGATAAGTTTTTGTTTGATTTTGTTTAACATAATAAATAGATAGAAGAATATAAACTATTATTATTATTCGATGGTTCTCTCTGAAGGCGCACGTTACGCAGGATCGCTAACGCGCGCCAACAGCCATGAACAACCATTAACGACAAGCTTCGATGACGAAAAGCTCTACAGAACATATTGAAGGATCGACTAGTCGATTGGTAACACCAGATTCTCAATAGTCATGCAAATGGCAGCGATAAAAGATTCTTAACCATCAGTGAGGGAAATCACTACAATTCCACCAGAAGCCTCAATCCCACCAATGTTAGGAACGACAACTGCAGCGCACATATTAACATACTCAGCAGGATTATCAGCTAAATCTATGGCTGAGGTGGTCAAGGGCAATCTAATGAAGGACCAAGGAACGCAATTGAAGTTCTTCACACTGGTGATCAAGGATGAAGTGAAGGTGGTTGAATTGAACCAAAATAAAGTGGAGCACCATTGTCAGCAATTGAAAAATGCCCTAATTGGCTATGTAATTGGGGGTAATCCACCATTCAAAGAGATGCTCAAGTTTGTCTATGGATATGGAGTTCAGTGGTTGCACCGAAGGTACTACTACATGATGATGGTTATTTTATCTTTAGATTTGAATCTATAGAGGATAAGAACATGATTATCCAAAATGGCCCGTATACATTTAGTAACAAACCCATGGTATTGAAAGATTGGACTCCAGACTTCAACATAATAAATAAATCTATGCATATTGTTCCTATATGGGTGATGTTCCCAGGTTTACCGATACAATTCTAGGCCGAGGAAAATTTAGGGAGGCTAGCAAGCTACATTGGAAAATTTTTGTGCACTGATAAGCTCACATCTTACTGTGATAGACCTTCTTATGCTAGAGTGCACATAGAGGTTGATGTCACTCAACCCCTACCTGATGTTCTCCCTGTTATTAAGGCGGATGATAATATTTGGAATCAGGATGTATAATACGAGTAGAAGCCTATGTTCTATCAAGAATACAACCAATTCGGCCACACGATCGAGAAGTGTCAAAGAAAACAACTACAACAGGTGCATCTAGAAAAGAAACAGAATAAGAAAAAGAAGAAGGAGAAATGGGAATGGAAGACAAAGGTTGTAGAGACAATTGATACAGTTGTCCCTGAAAACACTAAACCTCCTGAGACACCTTCAGTTAAGAAACCAACAGAAGAAACACAAGATGTTCAGATACAACTGCAGCTATCAAACAGAGGAAAACAAGTTGTGGTTCATCATGGTTCAAATAAAAAAGGTGGACATCACATTGACATACAAAATATTGCGAGGAGAAACCAATTTGCTTCATTAAGGATATTTTAGAGAGCACAACCTGAGCAAGACCAAACTGACAAAAGGGAGGATCAATTGGTTGATAAAGGACTCAAAGAAAATAAAACACCTCCACCATGATCTTCAACACTTGGAACATAAGGGGTTGAATAAGACCTACAAACAAAAAAAATTAAATTATTTTTGTTTAACAATAAGATATATGGTAGGATGCTTTGAAACCAAAGTGAAAAAGTCAAAGGATGCATTGATACAAAAGAAGCTTGGAGCAGGATGGAAATTTGTAGATAACTACTCCTCAAAACCAAAGGGAAGAATCTGGATTGGATGGAAGTCAGTGAATGTCAAAACTACGGTGCTTCAATCCTCTAGCCAACTTATACATTGTTATATCCAAGACAGAAATAAAAATTTCTGCTGCTATGGAACCTTTGTTTATGGATTGCATACCACTACTGACAAGAAGCCTCTATGATATTAACTTAAGGCCATACATGTGAAGCTAAGTGGCCCATGGATCATTCTAGGAGATTTCTATAGCATTCTATTAGTGGGGGATAGGATAAATAGAGCTCCAGTACACCAACAGAAAATTATAGGTTTCCAACAATGTATTGAGGATATTGGAGTAGGGCAAATCACCAAAGAAGGTAGTCAATTATCTTGGAGCAATAAAAGGTATGTAGATGAGAGAATATACAACCACATTGATTGGGATTTTGGCAACCCTGATTGGTTCCAAACATATGCAGTTATTGAAGTTGTGTACTTGCTTCCAGGAGTTTCAGACCACTCCCCAATCATGCGGAATATAGTAGTAAAAAGATCTAAAGTCAAGAGAATTTTCAGACTCTTGACGGTGCTTCTACAACAGGAAAACTGCAGAGATGCAGTCATAACGGTTTGGACACAACAAATTCAAGGCCACACTATGTTTAACGTATGCAGGAAGCTGAAGATGCTAGAAATCCAAACTAGGGACATCCAAAAATATTTTTTTCCATTGATAGCAAACTAGAGAATATGAGGAAGAAGATGGAGGTAGTTCAAAGGGCCTTAAACGAGGATCATTTCAATCTAGCACTCATAGAGGAGGAAAAAATGACACTCACACTATTGAGAAATGGGATGCAATACAGGAAAGAGTACTTAGGCAAAAATCAAGATCTATATGGATAACACAAGGGGATTCAAACTCCAAATACTTTCGTGCCTATCTAAAAGTTAGACAAGCAAGGAATAAAGTATCTTGCATATACAAAGCAAAATGCTAGACTAACTAAGCCATACCAGATTTAGATTGAGTTTATCAGCTATTTCAAGAAGCTACTAGGAGAAGCAGCTCCTATATTGCCTGGTTTAGACAGAAACATAATTAGGGATGGCCCCATTTTGACCCTAGCCCAACAACAATTAATGTTGAAACCTGTGACAAAAGAATAAGTCATGCAATCAGTAATGGACCTCCTAGATGATAAAGCACCAGGGTTAGATGGATACCCGACTGAATTTTATAAGACATTCTGGTCAATTATAGGGGAGAAAGTGACATAAGCTATCCAATAATTCTTTGAAATAGGCAAGCTATTCAAAGAGATAAATTTTACCAGTGCCACCCTGATCTCTAAGGTCGATCACCCAACATATGTTAAAGAATTCATGCCAATATCATATTGTTGTACTCTATACAAGATCATTGCTAGGATTCTGACTAAGAGGTTAAAAGCAAAAGTGGATTATCTTGTTGTTCCGGCTGAATCTGCCTTCATAGAAGAGAGAAATATTTTAGATAATGTCATACTTGCACATGAGTTGGTGAAAGGATACACAAGAAAATCAGTGTCTCCAAGATACATTATAAAGGTTGACATTAGAAAAACCTATGACTCGGTAAAATGGAGTTTCCTTAAGCAACTACTGATTGAATTTGGGATTCCTCACAAGATGGTGTATCTGATCATGGAGTGTGTAACCACAATAAGCTATACATTGCTGATAAATGGTGGTATAGCAACTAGTTCCCAACAAAGAAAGGTCTACGACAAGGGGATACTATGTCACCGTATCTCTTTGTGCTTGTGATGGAATACCTATATAGAGCACTAAAGCAGCTACAAAGAATTCAAAACTTCAACTATCATCCTAAATTCTCTAAGCAACACATCACTTATATATATTTTTTGCTGATGACATGCTCCTGTGTTGTAGAGCAGATAGAATTTTAGTGCAACTCATGATGAAATACTTTGAACACTTCTCATATGTATCAGGACTTAAAGCTAATATGAAGAAGATATCCCCCAATGCTAAGGCTGAATTCAGGCAACAACTCCTGGCTGGGCTCCACTTCTCTCTGGGCAGCCTTCCCTTCAAGTGCCTAGGAGTACCACTATTTGCTACAAAACTGACTGTCAAGGGTCAGATGTTGGTCTTCTAAGTTTTTATCCTATGTAGGAAGACTCTAATTGATAAAAAGTACTTTTTTTGAGATTCAAACCTACTGGGCTCAGATCTTTCAACTCCCCAAAAAAGTAGTTAAACTAGTTACAATAGTTTGCAGAATTTCCTCTGGCATGGTACAAAGGAGAATGCTAACATGGCACTCATTTTCTGGGAAACCATATGCCAACCGAGATCTACTGGTGGACTAAATATACTCAATTTTACCTTGTAGAATAAAGCTGCAATATTAAAGTTGTTGTGGATAATTTCTCAGAAAATACACTTTTGGGTCTTATGGATTCAACATCAATAGATTAAAGGAAAAGACTTAAAGGAAATGAGAGCACCAAGGCAAGCAAGCTGGGTGACTAGAAAGATATTTGAGGCTAGACAATGGCTAGTACCTGACATGGATAGAATACATACTTATGCAACAGATGCCAAATTCAGCATTAAGAAAGCCTACAAAGACAGTCTTCCTCAATACTTTAAAGTCTATTGGAAAATCTTGATTCTCAGTAAAGGTATGATACCAAAATATCAGTTTATTTTGTGGATAGATCTTCAACACAGACTAAAAATAGTATACAAAATACTAAAGTGGAGAATACAAATGCAAAGTGAGTGTGTGTTATGCTCAACAGATGCAGAGGAAACACTCACTCGCCCATTCTTTGAATGCAGCTACTCCAAAACTATATGGCGGAAACTACTTCAATGGACAGGAATGCATAGGCAAGTTAGATCATGGAGTGAGGAACTAGTTTCGCCGACAAACATAACAAGAAGAAAGCATCCAAGGGCAGCCATCCTTGCCTTCATATTTGCAACCACGGTCTATCATGTTTGTATGGAAAAAATAGTAAAAGATTTCATCAACCAAAGAGGACAACTATAGACAGACGGAAAGAAATAGTTGTACAATTGCATGTTGTAGGGCAAACATACTCCAAATGGCAGAATGAACTAGATAGATTAAGAGGATATCCAGGCTAGGAGCTACCAATAAATCCTAACCTCTACAACTGATATCCTTCCTAAAAGGTGAGCGGTTATAGAGCTTGAAACTGGTATTAGCTAGTATAATGAGAGTTTCATAGTTGTTTTTGTATGATCCTGTCTCTAGAGTCAAATGAGAAGGGGTGCTTGTAAATAATTATACTTGGTTGAATAAAATTTTCCATTTAACCAAAAAAAAATTATTATTATTATTAGTACACATAACAAAAAATACATAAAATCTTAAACATATAGCTTAATACATATGTCGTTATTTCAAACGTAAATTTATGTAACCACAAAAAAGGAATAAAACTCATATATATATATATATATATATATATATATATATATATATATATATATATATATATATATATACACACACACACACACACACAAAAA
>MU754408.1:56769-74495 GCA_026770625.1 Nicotiana glauca
GCTACTAAAATGCTGAAGTTTTGTGTAATTGTCTTTGCTACTTCAGCCCCATGTGTTGAAGTTATGTGAAAAAGCAGGTACGCTTGCAATTTTTTTTGCAAAGCGGACACAAATTAAAATATGGCACAAAAAGCGGGTATAAATGCAAATGCCCTGAAATAAAAGACAATTTTCTTGGAACATGAGTTAATGGGAAATTTGTACGACAATATTTTTCATAATTACTTGTTTTGACCCATAAAATCTTCGTCAAAATGGAAATTATTAATTAACGTATATAATTTAGAACTTAATGATGAATATTAAATTTCAAAATGGATCATCAGCTTAAGACAATGGTATTTTTGAAATTTGTACGAGAAACAGTGGCATTTCCATTTGTACTTGTTACGAGGCATCTGGGTGGATTTAAAGCTGTATTCGCTTTATCTCTTTTGCTTTATTGGCCTATCCTCTCTTTAGTTTTTTCCCAAAATATTTTCTTTCTTTTATTACTTAGCTATGATAGTGTTCCCAACATGATTTTCATTTGATCAAAGATAAAATTTAAAATATTAATTTTGACTATTATATGGGTAATGGGTTATGGTAAGAGTTGGGTTTGATAAATTAACCGGGTGTATCATTGTGTTTCCACGTGTCCCTTTTATTACTGAGACCTGATCGTCTGTTAAACAGAAGGCAAAAATAATTAAGGACCCGTTAACTATAAAAATAGATTTTTTTTTATTTTTTATTTTTTTCGAAATCAGTGTTTGGCCATGAAATTTTCACGTGAAGATAAATTTCGAAAATTCCAAAAAGTTATTTTTAAAAATTTTTCATTTAAGATCATTCACAAAAATTCTAAACAATCCAAATTTAAAAACATAATTTTAATTTTCACTTTGAAAACTTTTTCTGAAAGTTCACAATTCTTATGTTTTGCCCACTGAATGCACAACAACGAGAGTATTTACAATGGAATAGCCGAATAGATATGACTATTTTTCAAAGTAATATAGTAGTTAAGAGATTAGTTTTGTATACAAAATGTAGGACTAAAGAGACATAATTAATTTTTTCATTGTGCTGTCATCTTTTTATGTTAGGTATTTAGGATGATTAATATATGTAGACCGTGGTAAAAAGAGTATGATTTCAATTCTATTCCATACTTATTGCGCGTCTTAGGATCACTGAGGACATGGCCCTTGATAGGGGATTGTGGAAGTCAAGCATTAAAGTTGTAGGTTAGGGGGCAGTTGTGGATATTTCCACAGCGCATTAGAGTGAGACTAGCTAGTTAGGAGGTAATCGTAGGAGGTTACTGATCAGCTACCGATACAGGGAGTTATTTGTTGGATATTAGTATACCTTTCATCTATTTCATCTATTTTGTATTTCTTATATTGCTGCTATTGTGTTATTTTGTGTTATGTTATGTAGTTTATGTTATTTTTAGTATGAGTCTATTGATAGTACTAACTTATTGTATCTCTTGTTGATGTCTTGAGCCGAGGGCCTCCTGGAAACAGCCTCTCTGCCCCCGGGGTAGGGGTAAGGTCTGCGTACATATTACCCTCCCCAGACCCCACTTGTGGGATTATACTGGGTTGTTGTTGTTGTTGTTGTACTTATTGGTCTAAATACTCATCTAACTATATCTATACTATATTAAAAGCACGAAGGCCCTTAGCGAAATATCGTTCGCCTTTTTTACCTTTTAAAAATAAATTTTACATTAGACAAAATTATAATTTAGTTATTATCCTAATATATAGGACTTTAAAATTAATTATTTTTTTAATTATTAAATCTTTCCTTATTTGAATTATGCAAGAAGTCCTAATATTAAGGACTTTAAAGTAGGTATCATTTGGAAAAATAGAAGTAATATTATGTTTCTTTTCCGTGTGTATTGTAACGATCCGACTAGTCGTTTTGCGCTTTTGCACTTTGATCGCCAGTTCTCAGGCATGACTTGCCCCGTGTTATGTATTATGACTAATGTAGATCGTTGGTTTTGGGTTTCAGGAAAAAATTGGAAGAAATTTGAAAGAATAGTCTCAGTTGAAAGCCTTGAATTTGAAATGTTTGATCAAGAGTTGACTTATTTGAATACGAGCTTGGATCGGAGTTTTTATAATCTGGTTAGCTTCGTTGGGTGATTTATAACTTAGAAGTGTGATCGGAAGTGATTTTGGAGACCCGGTGTAGAATTAGGCTTGAATTGGCGAAGTTAGTATTTTGGCAAATTCTGGTTCGTATGTGAGATTTTGATCCGAGGGTCGGAATGGAATTCCTAGAGTTGTTGTAGCTTTGTTATGTGATTTGGGATGTGTGTGCAAAATTTCAGGTCATTCGGAAGTGATTTGGTTGGATTTTTTATCAAATGCGTGTCTCGGAAGTTTTTGGAGAACTTAGGGTTGAATTCGGTGAGAATTGATAATTTTAGTGTTGTTTGATGTATTTTGATGATTGGAACAACTTTGAATGATGTTTTAGGATGTGTTGGTGCTTTTGGTTGAGGTCCCGGGGGTCTCGGGGTGATTTCGGATGGCTAACGGAAAGTTTTAACTTGGAAAATAATGCAAAAAATGCAGCAGCAGTTGCAGGCCATATTTGGCCTTCGCGTTCGCGAAGGTAGGTCCGCGTTTGCGGAAGGTAAAGTTCCAGAGCTTCGCGTTCGCGGTTTGGATCCCGCGTTCGCGTAGAGGGAAGTTGGGGTCCCTGAGTCATTATGCTTCGCATTCGCGTCTATAGCATTGCGTTCGTGGAAGGTCCTGGGAGTATTCATCGCGTTCGCGTGACGAGTGTCGCGTTCGCATAGGAGGATTTGAGGTCCCGCAATATTTGTTTGTAGCGTTCGCGGCATAATGCACGCGTTCGCGTAGTGGTACCAGTTTAAAGCATCGCGTTCGCAGCAGTATCATCGTGTTCGCATAGTGTGTTAATTTGAGAGATGGAAATTTAGTGCTTCGCGATCGCGAGACTTGGGTCGCGATCGCGATGAAGGAGGAACGGTGATGGGCAGAATGTTATAATTTCATTTCATCCGCGATTTTGGGTCATTTTTCCTCCATGGTTAATCATTTTGAGAGCTTCTTGGTGGAGATTAAGGAGGGATTCGAGGAGAAGCGACTTGAGGTAAGAATTTTGGTCTTAAAACTCGTTTGTGTTGTGAAATCCACCTATAAATTCATGGAAACTAAGCCTAAAATTGAAGAACTAGGACTTGAGATTTTGAAATTTGATTTGGGGATTTGAAGGACCATTTGAGGTCGGATTTAAGGAATTTTGGTATGTATGAACTCGTAAAGAGATAAGGAACTTATTGATGTAAAAAATTTTGAGATTCGAGAAATGGGCCCGGGGCTAGGGTTTTGCTAATTTCGTGATTATTGATATTTTTTATTATTTTCGATTGGGTATTGTTACCTTTGCATATTGTGATGTATTCGCTCTGATTTTGGATAGATTCGACACGCGTGGAGGCCGATTTGAGGGGAAAGGGCGTCGCGAGCTAGAGATTTGCCGGTTCGAGGTGAGTAATGATTGTAAATGATATGTTGAGGGTTTGAAACCCCTGATTGCACATCATAGTGCTATATTGAGGTGACTTGCACGTCGGATAGCGAGCGTGGGGTAGAGCACCGTTGGGGATTGTGATTTGGTTTGTTCCGATTAATGATTTTATTGTATATTTGACTGAAACTTATTTGTTATTATCACGATTTGGGCTGATTGTCATATTTGGGCTTTGTGCCAATTATTTGAACCATTCGGGGATTTTTATCACTATTTCCTTACTGTTTTGATCTATTATTTGAACTCAGTCCTGTTGATATCTACTGTTCTACAAACTCAGTCATTTTTATATAGATTTGAAACTCAAATGATATTTCTAAATGATATTTGGGCTGAGAACTACTGTTTTACAAATGCCCGAGAGGCTTATGGTATTTTCTGGACTGAGTGAGGCCGAGGGCCATATGTGAGGATATGCTGAGTGATATGAGGCAGAGGGCCATATGTGAGGATATGTTGAGTGATATGAGGCCGAGGGCCTGAGATACATTTATATGCCACGAGGTGGCTTGAGTGACGTGAGGAGGCTTTCAGGCCTTATGAGTGATGTGAGAAGGCTTTCAGGCCTTATGAGTTATGTGAGAAGGTTTTCAGGCCTTATGTTGATATAGCGCTTGGGCCGTAAGGGGCCCTTCCGGAGTCTGCACACCCATAGTGAGCGCGGGTACCCACATGATCTAAGAGTGAGCCCGAGGGGCTGATGCTATTCTGAGTGACTGATACTGAGCCCGAGGGGCTGATGCTACTTAGTCAAATTAAAAATATATTTTTTATTGGATAATAAAAAAATATTCCTAATATTTAAGAGTTCTAAACTAATGAAGTTTGTTTTAAAAAGTATATAATTTAGTGTTTGATATTTCTCCTAATTAGTTACAAAATTCATCTTGAAGAAAAGGATATTTTTATAATCTGTCACTAATTTTGTCACTGAATATGATTAGCGATAGATTTTTATTATTTAGCTATATAATTGGCCTATCACTATTTTTTTTTTCCTTTTGTAGATGATATGCCTATAATAAGTACTCATACAATAATTTTAATATGAATCTAAAATAAGAGAAGGGGATACATAATAAAACACCGATCTTTCAAGATTATCTTTGTTATTTTCATGCTTAACTAGGTCATTGACTAAGTAGGATCAATAGTCGTCATTTTCAAGAGCTTATAATTTTAAAAATTTATTTTCAAGGAATTATTTTTTTTATAATTTTATGTACATCGATATAGGATACGCGTATCGTAAAACTAGTACTATAAAAAGGAGTATAAAGGAGTATGCAAGACCACCACATGTGTTCTAAAGGAATGTAGGAAGAACATTTCTCTTTATCCCAACAAACAGGAATATGATTCCTCTAGTCTGGCTATAGAAAGTTTTTACAAATTAAAATAAATCACCAAAATAGATATATTTAAAAGAGAAAAAGATTCACGTATGAGGTTTACATTAAATTAATAAATTCATAAGTTGTATCATTACAATATTTGTATCACTAAATTAACTGTAGTTAATTAATATGTATATTGATTTACATTCATCACGTGAATTCAGTAAATTAACGTGATTTGATGTAAATATCATATGTATATAAGATTTCTCGTATTAAAAAAAAGAGATTTTGTGAGGAGGTCGTATGACATAAAAATCTTGCAAACTAATGCTAAATATATTTGTTTTCTAAATATTTGATTCATAGTACTAATGACTATTGATGTGAAATAATAATAAAATGGCGAACACGCACGTTGGCTGGCAATTTTCTTCTTTTGGCTTGTTTTTCATCCACTATGCATTTTCCAATGGGAAATTATTTTAGAAACAAAAAAAAGAGGAAAATTTTGGCATAAAGTCTTAAGTCATTAACAACCTTTTCCCTTGTTTATTTGTCCCTTCGCTTATATATATATATATATATATATATATATATATATATATATATATATATATATATATATATATATATATTAAAAAAATGCTATACTTTAACCAAAAAGTTTATATAGTAATATCATTTTTGAAACTTAATAAAAGCAGATTGGGGAGCCTTCAGTATTTAGTATTTACACAACTAACCCTTCCCTTCTCTCCACCAAATGATAAAAATACCACTAATAATTTGTTGGATGGTTGTTAACTATTGTATTGTATCGTATTGTTATTTTAAATATAATATTTGTTTGACTGTAATTTAAATTTTATTGTATCGTATTGAAAAGTGTCACTTTATATAATGACCGATTTGATGTAGTCGTGTTGATACCATATTGTTTTCTCTCATCTTGCCTTTTCTATTATTAAATAACCCTATTTTATTCTTTATCATATTTTTTTATATAATAATTATACATCGTATATCATTTTTTTGTTGCAATATTGTAAGTTTCTTCTTCATATCTTGGTGCATGATATCATAAAACGACGACAAATAATACAATTTATTCAAACATTATATATATCAAACGATACAGTATAATACAATACAATATGATACGATATATTATAAAATGATATACAATATCCATCCAAACAAGTAGTAAAAGGTGTTTGGACCAAAAAGTTTCTTCAAACGAACTAATATACGAGCAAAGGTGGAGCAAAAATTTTAAACTATTAGTAATTTTAAGTTATTAAATTCTAGATAAATAATTTTTATGTATTTATTGAATTTTTCTTAAGACAAATAAAGGTTCGATCAAAATTGCTGAGTTTTCGACCCCAATAACCTCAAGTCTAGCGCCTCGACTGTTATATGAGAAACTACAATGATATATATAGTTCTATACACATTTATTTTATAAAACATTTAAAAAAACTCGAAAATAAAATTGAAGGAAAGTTGGAAGAGAAGTCATTTCACACACATAGCAAATCATACAGATATTATGACCCACAAAAAAGAAGTGAAAAATCAAATGAATAATATGCCGCGTAATTAAATATAAAGCGAGAAAAAGATTAGTGAGTGGCATTTCCGTAAATAAACGAAACATGAAGGGCAGAAAGTAAAAAAGCGTCGTATTCGCAAACCTCACCATATTCTTTGCCTTTGCCGTATACATTTGCTTTTCGGTGAGTTTTGTTTTTCTTTTATGGGCTTTGCTTTTCTTCCCTTTAAATCTGTTTTGACCGTTGCTTTCTCTCTCTCAACGTCTCTCTATCTCTATCTCTTTCTCTCTCACACAGTCACACACTTCCCACTGATCAAACTCCACTTTGGTTCATCTTCATCTTAATTTTACTTCACATTATTCTCATCTTCAATTTTACCAGGTACGGCCTTTAATATCAGTACAAATTTCGTTTTTGTCTTCAATTATGTTCAGTTTATTTGTTTGTTAGAAGGGTATTTCAGGAAATGAGGAAAACCTGAAAGCAAGTTCAGTTTTTTCGTGTGAGCTTCGTTTTTTTTTTGTGTGTGCAGATTTATTGTCTGTTGCTGACTGTTGCAGCTAATTAACCTTGAAAATATTAAAATGGATCCTTTTTTAGTGTGTAATTTATTAGCTAAATATACTGAAACCAATTGCTTCTTTTGCTTATGACCGTTTATGTTTTATCTCAATTTTGATGCCTAAAAAGGGTGCATAAAAACCTTAATATTTAGCTTCTACAATTTATTGGTAAAGTGTTGTTAGTATTACAAATTTATATATTTGCTAAATTTGCTCTTATTTTTGGTGAATGTTCTTCTGATAATTATAATTGCCTTTTCAAACAGAAAAGTAAGGTAAAATTGTTTACATTGAGTTACAATCTGTTTCTCTTAAGCTCTTGTCATAGTACTGTAACTGTTAATACTTATTTGGAAAAAAATTCTTAGGTTCAACACTACTTGAAATGATTTTTGATCACTTGGGGAGAAAGCATTTCAATTCCTGTAAACCAGATATTGACAAGTGCTTTCAAGTTTTCTCTTTTTATATGGCTTATAAAAAAGGCAAAGAACCTATTTCCAATAATACATGCATAGAATAGTTTGCTGTTTTGTTTCTTTTCTTGTTGGTTATATATATCTTATGATTCTCTCTGAGAATGAAGCTTTCTGAAAATCACTTTCTTGTTATGAACAGTTAGCTGGTTTCCATATGAATCTGGTGACCATATTAAGACGACTTGATCTCCTTTCCTCTTTTGATTCAAGCCTGAAGAATTCTTAAAGAGTAGTAGAGAAGAGAGATAAAGCTATATATTCTGAGAGAAATGGGATGTTCTTCATCCAAGTTGGATGATGAAGAGGCCGTTCAACTTTGTAAAGATCGAAGGAAGTTCATTAAACAAGCAGTGGAACAGAGAATGCAATTTGCTTCCGGACATATGGCTTATGTTCTTGCCATGGAAAGAGTTTCTGCAGCACTTAAAGATTATGTTGAAGTGGATGAGCCTCGCGAGTTTTTATTGGATTCGTTTAAAACTCCACCACCCTTTACTCCTATTAAGAAAGTAAATCCTGGTTTTATCTCCATAGAACCAAAATCATTTTCCATAACATCCTTGAAGTCTGAACCCAAAACCAAATCCTCTATAAAAATTAATTATCTTAGGTCAGGTGGGAACCCTGCTGTTTCTGTTGAAGAAAGACCTCATTCACCCGAAACAGTCAGAATTCAGGCTTACTCCCCGGTTCATCAATATGGTATGGATAGTTTCTTTTCTATGCAATCCTCAGCAATGAACTCTTCGTTTTTTCAGTATTCCCCCAACAATAGGCCTAACTTTCCTCCCCCTTCGCCACAAACATCACAATGGGATTTTTTCTGGAACCCATTTTCTTCATTAGATTATTATGGTTATCCTATGAGAAACAGTATTGAGCAGACAATTCTCGACGATGACAATGATGGGCTAAGGCAAGTTAGAGAGCAAGAAGGAATTCCTGAATTAGAAGAGGAAACGGAGGTAGAAGAAACTGATCATGGAGAGGATGTGAAAGAGGAGAGGACCAAAATCCCTCACAATTTTGATAAAGATGAAGTTGTGGTGGAAGACGTCGACGACGACGACGATGATGATGGTGATAGCGATGAGGAAGAAACGGATGATGAACATGAAAATGTTCCCCATATTCATGAATTACTATCTAAACCCAACCAAACCACAACAGTCGCGAAGGCACAGAATGTAGGCCAACTCAGCAATAAAGAGACAGCAGTTGCCGATCCTGAAGCAAAAGAGGAAACACCTGGATTTACTGTTTATGTGAATAGAAGGCCTACAAGTATGTCGGAAGTTATTAAGGAACTTGAAAGTCAGTTTATGGTTGCTTGTACTTCTGCTAAAGAGGTGTCGGCAGTGTTAGAGGCTATCAGGGCTCAGTACTCATTGCAGTGGAATGATCTGTCACGTAAGGTTTTTGCATAAATGCTTAATTCACAACATTTATATGATTTTCTTGTTCTTCATGACTATTCATTCTATGAACAAAGATATATTTATTGATGGCATGGTGCCGCATATGCCAAAATGTATCAATGCAGTGAAACAACTGTCACATTATATTAGCATGTTCAAATTTCAAAGAGTCCTGCGTGTTCCTAGTAGCATGGAAAGGCTAGTTTTAAGGATTTTTAGATCTGGAATTTCTTCGAGGTCTCTTGTCAAAATTAACTGATGTATTTCAGGAGAAATATGCAAGATTCAACAGAACAGTATACCATTGGATTGTAAGAGAAGACACTGAGTTTCTTTATGCATGAACAATCTAAAAGGAAGAATTTTCTTTCACTTTGAAGCTCAATGTTCTTCAGATGTGATGATGTGCTTCCTATAAAAGTTTCTTTACGCCATTTTCTCAAGCAAACAATAGAGAAGTCATCACTAGTAGAAGCAGTGACAATTTTTTCTATGTTAGAAGAATTAAGCTCATTCTGATTGTCATCAATTAATCCTAGCACCTCAGATTTCTTATTTAAAGATGCTCCATATTTTTTGGTTGAAGTTATCAAGTATTGATGTTGGAATGCTAATGAGCTTAATTTTGTTTTGCAGCCATGAAAATGTTGAATCCAGTAGCTCTATTTCGCTCGGGGTCATCAAGATCATCCTCTTCAAGATTCTTGATTAATCCTTCAACTTTAAGAGATGAGGGTTATCAGAGCAGTAGTGATGTGTCTGACGAATCCAACATGTTCTCAAGCAGTCATCAATCAACCTTAGACAGATTATATGCTTGGGAGAAAAAACTATATGATGAAGTCAGGGTATGATCTTGCTGCTAAAACAAATTAAAGATATAAGTCAATTTCAACTAGTTTCTGTTTAAAAGTAAGATGAGTCTATTAACCTTTGGGAAGAGAAGAATTCAAATATGACTCTTGAGCGAGAAGAAAAATTATCTTTGTTCATAAGACATGCATGTATGAATAAAGTGAATGAGTTCATGAATTACCTTCATTTCAACCTGTTGGAAAGAAAATGAATTCAAATATGAGACCCTTGTGTAAGAAGAATAAATATCACTGTTTATTCCCAAAATAACCGGAAAATGCAAGATATGCATGCATGTAAGAAATAAATGACATTTTGGTTTAAAATTTCTTTTAACGTGTTAGTTAATCTAACCTCCCAAACATGTTTTTTCCTAAGTAACGTTATCCTGTGAACCTAATGAGTCCAAGATGTTAATTGTGGGGATCAGTCCTTTGCTGTTGACTGTTGTAATGTTCAATAGGCAGGTGAGCGTGTCCGGCTAGCGTATGAGAAAAAGTTGGCACAACTCAGAAATCAAGACGTGAATGGAGCAGATCCGTCATCTTTGGATAAAACAAGAACAGTCATTAGGAATCTGGATACTCAGATAAAGGTTTCAATCCACTCTGTTGAATCTATTTCAAGAAGGATTGAAACTTTAAGGGATGAAGAACTGCAGCCTCAGCTTTTAGAATTAGTGCAAGGGTATGTATCTGATATCCCTGTTACTAAGGTTCTTCTGCTATATCTATACTTGTCAACTCATTCCAATGCTACGATTATGTACATTAAACATATTTACAAAAAGATTTTTATTTGGAAAAACTTGAAAATGTTCTTTAACGCAAGAATCAGGTATTATCAAAGAAAAAAATAAAGAAACTTATGGAGCTTCTAAAGACAGTTTACCTTGTTAAACAAATTGTTACAATCATAGATCATTATTATCAGTTTCTCAGTAAAAGACAAAGTAACAACAAAAGAGCTCCACCTATTTGATTTTTAGTTGCACTTCACTGTCAATTGGAGTTGTTTGCGATTCTTATCAGATATATCTTTCACATCAAGTTCCCTAAATATCAAATTTTCCCGAAGGACCTCAAAAGTCTTGAGTTTCTTGCACATTTAGAGCTTCAGAGACTCTTTTCCGTCGGTTTCTATTGAAATTTAAAAGATATACCATTCTCAATTTGTTTTTTTTCAGACAATTATGATTTGGAGCTAAACCTTGTTATCAATTAGCTGCTAAAAGATTGGATTTGTAATTCAAATATCAAAATTGGGTTCCTTCTGTTATTGATCATAAACTGTTATTTGCTCTAATGTACTTTGACTTGCAACATAACCTAACCTTTTATGGCAACAACAGGTTAGGAAGAATGTGGAAGGTTATGGCGGAGTGCCACCAAATGCAGAAGCATACTCTAGATGAAGCCAAGCTCTTACTTGCTGGAACACCTTCGAAGAAGTCCGGCATGAGGAAGTACACGGTCATGTCACCTTCTGAGGCTCATAGGCTAGCCCGTTCTGCTGCTAACCTTGAGATGGAACTCAGAAACTGGAGAGCCTGTTTTGAGTCATGGATCGTTTCTCAACGATCATACTTGCATGCTTTAGCAGGATGGCTTTTACGATGCACTCGTTCAGATTCTGACACATCAAAATCACCCTCGTCTCCTCCTCGTTCCACAGGAGCTCCACCAATATTCAGCATTTGCATCCAATGGTCCAGATTATTGGACTCCATCCGGGAGGCAACAGTACTTGAAGGACTAGATTTTTTCGCAGCAGGAGTAGGCTCACTCTATGCACAACAACTAAAGGAAGATTCCCGCTGGACTCCTGGTGGGTCAAAGAGTCTTGGCAGGGAATCTTTTGGGAGTATGGAGATCGTGGAAGCTGGGCAACATGACGAGGAAATAATGACAGCAGAAAAGATGGCAGAGATTGCCGTTAGAGTGCTATGTGCCGGAATGTCAGTTGCTGTGAGCTCACTGACAGAGTTTGCCGTAGCTTCAGCTGATGGATATGCTGATTTGCTAAAGAACTATGAGAATACCAAGCAGCCACAACAGCATTTGAATCAAAATGCGGCGTAATTTTATGCTAAAACATTAGGTTAGGCGTAATGTAAATTACATATTTGAGTAATTTAAGTCATATAGAGGTGCCTTACTATATATATATATATATATTTGTATTCAATCTGAGCTTCTGATTATGCAGAACACAGAAGGAATAGAAAGTGAAAGTAGCTTTCTTTTATCTAAGTAGCTTTAGATTTAAATCTATACCAACTTTTCAAGGTTCAATCCCATTCATAACCAAGTAAACCTTCTATACAACAACAACAACAACCCAGTATAGTCCCACTTAGTAGGGTCTGGGGAGGGTAGTGTGTACGCAGAACTTACCCTGAGGTAGAGAGGCTGTTTCCAAGATAGACCCCCGGCATCCTTCCCTCCAAGAACTTCTCACCTTGCTCTTGGGGAGACTCGAACTCACAACATCTTGGTTGTAAGTGGAGGTTGCTTACCATCGGAGCAACCCCTCTTGTCTAAAAATGCTTCTATATTGCACTAAAAATGCTCTTTTTTTTTAACTCAAAAAAAAAAAGTTCTATTAAACATACTCCCAACAGAAAGAGATACCATAATTTGAAGGCTCTTTTGCTAAGCGATAAGCAACTAAATTTGCTTGCCTCTTAACCAAACCAGAGAAACGACACTAAAAATGCTTTAATATACGAATTCACACAATATGTTAAAAAGAATAACTTATTATAGTCTCGCTTAAATTAACAACTTTTTTGTCCGGCTAATAGTAATATCTATTAAATTCCACATCTTATCTTTCCATATTGTTTCATCAAACAAGAAAGTTTGGATAAAGGATTTTCAACAATCTATCAGATTAATGAATTTCAATTATTTTATTCTTTGACTCCGATAGTTAGAGTTGCCAAAGAAGAGTGACAACTAGCCAAGCAAGTATTTGGGTTATTCCATTCTATTTGACACAAATTACTTGTTTAGGTCTTTAAAATCCTTTGCAAGTCTTATCTTTTGTTAAAAGTATTTGATATCTTCTTGCTAGCCTCCTTTCTCATTATTGCTATCACAAAATTAATGTATACTGAGGGTATATTGCTGAGGCATTTGTTTAACCCAAAAATAGTTTTCAAGGTCAAAGCAATAACTTTATATGACGGGCCACAAGCAACCGATTCAATCCGAAAGATATAAATTTTCGTTCATGCAACGTGATAGAAAAATGAAAAATATATTCAATGACAGATAATATAATAAAAATAAAGCAGAGAAGAAAGAATTCTTATTAAATGATCCTTGGTAGGATAATGAGCCGAACAGAGCTTGAAGGACCGAACTATGGCTAACTTGGGAGCAATATGCTATAAATTACAATGTATAGATTGTAGAGAAGAAAATTAGATTCCTGTGATTGATGAGTCAATCCCGTGACTAATGAGTCAATCTCGTACCTGTTGAGTCAATCTTGTAATTGACTGCCTTGTTCTAACCGTTACAATCATTTATTGCATTTATTGTACGTTACATAATTGATTTGTAACTGATGATGTAATGATGGTAAATCCAACATAATCCGGGATTAATTGATTCCTTCCTCATTTGTAATTATGAGATATTCTCCCGCACCTGATCCGGGCTATTTTATGATAATTAGTTCCGACGGTACGGGTATGTTCGGTCCCGGAGGTGTTTCACATATTATCTTTACATGTCATTCTTTACTTTTCCCCAAACTTTGCTGACACGTGTCGCCACTTAATAAACCCACGTAGCGAGTCTATTTTTCACTAATACGGCATTATTAGTCGAATGTTTGATTTCTCTAAGTTATTTTATGTCGAACTATACACTGTACATCCAGATTAAGAGAGAACTAAAGATCTGATGATAAATACAATAACCCAGTGATTATTAATGATTGTATTCCAAAATCTAAATTCTAAGCCATGTGTAATTTTTCCATGAATCAAAAAAAGGAGTGCATGGTGCATAAAGTATCCCACGTTTATGCGAGGTTAAGGAAAAGCCGCACCCCAACGGAGTGTGATGAGTCAACCTACCCTGATGCAAGAAAGGCAGCTTAGTGCATAAAGAATTTCGCATTCACACAGGGTTCGGGGAACGGCTGCACCCTAACGGAGTGTGATGTAGACAACTTACCCTGATGCAAGAAAGGGAACCTGGTGCATATAGCATTTCACGTTCACGCAGGATTCGAGGAAGGGCCGCACCCTAAGGGAGTGTGATGCAGGTAGCCTACCTTGATGCAAAGCATCAGTGGCTGATTCTAAGACTCAAACCCATGACCTATGTGGCATGGATACAAATTAACCGTTGCTCCAATGTACCCCTTCAATTTTTTCCATGAATCAAGAAACCTAAATGTTTAGTTCATCATAAGCTTCTGGTTTTGGTTGCTTTAAATCTTAAACAAGTAATTGCAGCAGTGCCTCCCTTGTATGGTTTCAGAATATCAGAATTATCATGACAAACTGAAAGCCATCTCATAACAGTTAAACCTTTACAAAACTCAACAGCAATTATCTTATAAGCATACCGCATGAGGTTAAATTCTTTCCATCATTCAAACTGATTGTACAACTTTTGTCTAATGATCCAAATATGACAGATTCCATTACAGAAGCATTGACAACTAATAGTATAAAAGATTACATAATCCAGAGTATATCAAGCCTAAAGGGCAGCCCGATGCACAACACATCTCGTATTCACATAGGGTCGGGGAAGAGCCGTACCCTAAGGGGTGTAATATAGGCAGCCTACACAAGGATCAATGACTGATTCAACGACTCGACGTCGTGACCTATAGATCACACGGAGATAACTTTACTGTTGTTCCAGCGCTCCCTTCAGAGTATATCAAGCCTGACTGAGTTTATTAGAACACTCGGGACATTGAAAATGTCCCCTAGCTCGACATTTAGTACAAGAAGAGGATCCTACTTTTGATTTATTCTCCAACTGAATGAAATTGAATGGTCCTCCTTTAATAACACCAGATCCTTTGCAGCTTGAACATGCTATCAGTCTCAAATCTCCACATCTTTTGCACATCCCTAGTGAGCTGCTCATAGAAAAAAAAAATTCAGCATATAATTTAGTTACACCCTTTTTTTATAGTAAATGATTTAAGCAGCATACAATTTACCCCGAATCTTGTAAGTTATATATAATGGTAGTATAAAATATAATTTAGTCATTTATGAAAATAGGTTAGTCATCTGAAAACTACTAGATATGCATTACAACAACAACGTATCAAATGTAATCCCACAAGTGGGGTCCGGCGAGGATGGGGTGCAGAGCCGGATCCAGGATTTAATATGGGTTCAGATTCGTAATTCTACCACATCTCATCTAATTTAATAGGTTCAAAATTTATTATTTGTACATATTTAATGATTTTTTGAGCAAAAAAATAGGGTACGAGCGAAAACTATGGTTTCAATTGAACCCGTAGCTTCTACACTAAATATGACTCTAGTGGAGTGTACGCGGACCGCACCCTACCTTGTTGAGGTAGAGAAGCTGTTTCCAATAAACTCTCGGCTCAAAAGAAAAACATTTTCCACTAGATATGCATTAGAGACTATAAACTTTAAGCAGCTGGATTCTTGATTATAAAAGAGCTATGAACTATAATTCCTTAATAAGGATAATAATTGTATTGCTATCTTTAGTGTTTGAAAAGGCGAGACCGTGAGGAGGAGCGTTTTACTTAATACGGGGTGCGGTAAAAGCCTCGAGACATGGGGCATAAGCCCCAAGAATCTTTAATTTTTTAAATTTATGAATTAATATAGCATTATAACACAATAAAATATAAAAGACGCATTAAAAGTTCAAGAAAACTAAAAAGAATTAAAGAAACTCATATAAAATAAAATATTTAGCATGTTTTACAAGTATAAATAATACAATACCGTTAAAGTTACTATGAAATACAAATTAACTCCAACCTCTTAACTTTCAAACAATTAAAAATTATAATTTCTTAAAAAATATTATCAACCTGCATATTTTACCTCTTTAAAAGTAAATACACAATAAATTTTTCAATATTGTATTTTAAATATTACTCCTTCGTGAGTAAATATAAAATTATTTTTAAATAGTAAAATAAAAAATGTATGATAATTTAGAGAGACGTAGAACTAAGACATGATGATCTATCAATAAATTTTGATTATCTATTTTTAGAAGAAATATTCAAATGATATTCACCCTCGCTATGTTCTCAATTAGTAAATATGCAATAATATGTTTCGTTATTAGAGTTATTCACAATTTTCATATTTCTATAGATAAAAAGAAAGAACTTTATTCATTCATCTGTTAAAGAATTTTGATAGTTAAGAGAGCAAATTAGTGAACTCAATACATGATTTGCATTAGAATTGTTGGGCGAGTCCCGAGGATTGAGTGTTAGGCGTGTTTAGAGTACACCTCCGGGTGCTTGGTGTGTAAGTCTTAGAGAACTAAGGCCACACATGAGTCTCAAGGCGTTTTAATAGTGCCGCGCCCGAACCGAGTCCGAGAAAAATCTTTTAAAACAGTGCTATCTTTTCTCTAATGGATAAAGACCATACCAAAAAAAGGCAAATGATAGAAAAACACAAGTGAAATTGAAACACATTGCATATATACCTACGCTGAGAGGCAGAGATGAAAGAATCAATTTTGGGAGCATAAACAGTGGCACCGAGTAGAAAAGCACCTACTCCAAATCCTGCTATTTCACTTGCTGTTATGTGTTCAAACATTGCTCCTTTTTCTGCTGAAAACAAAATAAGAAAGAGGTGATATTTGGAAAAGGAAATAAGGCTCCCTTATCCCTACCGGTAGAACGAATGGATAAGATATTTTTGGATAATAGAGCAATACGAGCACATAAATAAGGAGAAATGCGGTCCTTTTTCGGTGGATTCTGCGTGAACCCACAATATCTTGTCTACTGATTTGTCTTTTTTTTTTTTATTTATTTATAAAAATAGCATCACAGTCATTCTAGAGGGTTGATATTTAGGAATTAACCAATATGTTCTGAATTTTAGTTTTTCAGTTTAATTTTTCAGGATACAAAATTCTGAAATTAAAATTTTTAGTTTAAATTTTCATGATAAAATAAGTACTGATTAATCTTTAAATAGCAGCTCTAAGAATGGCTATTTATATAATTCCCCTTTTGTTAGAGCAATAGAAGCCCATAGGCCATAACCTAAAGTTCAAATCTTGCAGATTTATTTTTAGCCACCAACTTTAAAATATTTTACAACATACACGAGGAATAAAACTTTTTATAAGAAAAATTCATGTTTTTCAAGATAAAACGATCAAATGAACTGAACTTTGATCAATAATGATAAAAGAAATTTATTTAATTACCCAATTTATACGTTACCAATTATATTGGATGTCAAGACATAAAGAGCTTTTATGTTCTCAAATTCATACTTTCATATGTCTATGTTTTGTTTCTTTAATAACTTACTATCCGACACTTAATAACTCAATTAATTGGAATTTCATATGCTTAAACATTTTCTATAAGATTTTTTTTAGAGGTTAAACCTAAGACCTCTTATTCATCACAAACGCAACCAAATCAGAGCTCTAGGTTACATAGGTCTCGCTACTCACGGATAAACTTGGTAGAGTCTGAGGGATCGGTACAGAGACGCCTGTATTTATCCCTCAGAGGCTACGAAGTTAGGAAAAGTTTCACTTTTATTATTTCTTGTCGTGCGATTCTGTTTCTCAAATACTGATTGACTTTCTACGCTGTTCTTTCGCAGATGGCGAGAACACGTGCTTCCTCTTCTACCGCGCAGCAGCCCGAGCCCCCGGCCCAGCAGCAGCTCCTATACGGGGCCGAGAGCGAGGGCGAG
>MU754409.1:0-10183 GCA_026770625.1 Nicotiana glauca
ATTAATGTTTTCCTTCAACTAAGCTTCCTCTTTTCAAAATAACTCGTGTCCTTCTTCTTTCAAAATTTTCAATTTTTTTATACTTCCTATGTGCAAACTTTGCTTATTTATTCCTATTCTTCTTAAAGTCATAATTAAGCATGGCCGGGAACCACACTAGTGGATCTTGAGGGGTGCCTAATACCTTCCCCTCGAGATAATCTCAAGCCCTTACCCGAACTCTGGTTTTCTTTCAAAATCTTCTTCTTTTTTTTTTTAAAGTGACCTAATGCACTATAATCATTAGGTGGCGACTCTCCAAAATCCATAACTCAATTCCCTAAAAAGGGAATAGAAGAGTCATTTCATCCATAATGTCGAAATCCGCTTTCCGCCTTAGAAAAATGAGGGCATCGACAAACACTTACCTCGGTCCAAAGAATAGCAATCAACTCTCCAATACCGCCTTTCCTCTACAATCCGACTCCAAAATAATGGTATCTAGGCATAATTAATTCAATAGCATCAATAAAGGCTCAACAACATAATCTCATAGCCTAGAAATGAGTTTTCTAGCAATTTTCCAAAAATACCAAAATTCGACACCGGGCCCACATGGTCCAAACACGAGGCTCGGACCAAAACCCAATCACCCATAACCCCACGAGTTCAAATATATAGTTTGTTTTAAGATTCGACCCCAAATTGAGGTTGAACCACCCAAAATTTCCAAAACCCTTAATTTCTACTTTGAATTCATGATTTAAGGCTAGGAAATTTGTGATTAGATGAAGAAATTAAGAGAGAATGAAGTTAAGAACACTTACCTAGCAAGCTATGGAGGAGAAGGAGCTTGAAATTCGTCTATAGGATGTTGGAGTGAAGAGCTCGTGTGAAATAATGGCTAAATCCCGGGCTACTGTTCTGTTTTTAACTTAAAAATTTGTTGGGCAAAAATGCCCTTCGCGTCCGCGTGAACAGGGACGCGTTCGCGAAAGGTGGACAAGTCAAGGCATCACGTTCGCGTGATGCTAATCGCGAACGCGTAGAAGAAGGGACTGGGGTCCAAGATTGGCCTACGCGAACGCGTATAAAGGCACGCGAACCCGATAGAGGACACAACAAAACATCGTGATCGCGATGACCAGAACGCAAACGCGGTGAAGGAAAAATACTGGGGCCTGAATTTGGCTTACACATTCGCGAGGATCAAGACGCGAACGCGAAAGGGAAAGTTACAGAGCTATGCGAACGCGAACCTAGAGATGCGAACGCGATGAAGAAACCCCCTGTGCAAAAATTGCAGAAAATCTGCTAACTTCTTAAGTGTAAAAACACCTCGAACCACCTCCAATTCACTCCTGAGCCCTCGGGGCTCCTAACCAATCACACACACTAACTCAATAATATCCTACGAACTTACTCGAGCGATCAAATCGCCAAAACAACATCAAAATCAATGGATCAAGCCTCAAAACTCATGATTTTTCTTCTAACTTCATAAACTTTCAAACTTGGAACTCATAGTCCGAAACACGTCAAACGACGTTCGATTTCGACCAAACTTCACAGAAAGCGTTTACACAATATATAAGACTTGTACCGGGTATCAGAACTAAAATACGAGCCCGATATCATAGTCTTTTAATCAATTTTCATTTCTATTTTTCCTTAACAATTTTAGAAAAATAATTTAACAGAATTTTTTTTTTACTCAGGTTCTAGACCTCGGATTTCGACTCTGGGCACATGCCCGAATCCCATATTTTTCTACGGACCCTCCGGGACCGCCAAATCACGAGTCCGGGTCCGGGTCCGGGTCCGTTTACTAAAAATGTTGACCGAAGTCAACTTTAGCCATATTAATATCAAAATTCTTCAAAATTTTCACAGGTTTCACATATTTCAACATAAAAGCTTTCCGGCTACGTGTCCGGACTACGCACGCAAGTCGAGACAACTAAAAGTGTGGTTTTTAAGGCCTCGGAAGCGCGAAAAAAGGAAGAAATACGGTGATGACCCTTTGGGTCGTCACACCATAGTGAGGGTATTGGATATATACCGGATCGGGCTGCACGCTGCAGCAATATATATATATATATATACATGTATGGATCGGACTGCACACCGCAGTAGTATATTATATGGATCGGACTGCACGCTGCAGTGATATGTGATATATATATATATATATATATATATATATATATATATATATATATATATATATATATATATATTATATGGATCGGACTGCACGCCGTAGTATTATAGCGCTTAGGCTGTAGGAGCCCCTCCGGAGTCTGCACACCCCCAGTGAACACAATCGACTATTATTATTGGATCGGGCTGCACGCCGCAATAGTACATACTATTATTGGATCGAGATGCACGCCGCAACAGTATACGGTACAGATCGGGATGCACGCCGCAGCAGTGTAAGTAAATTACCGGACTTTGAGAGGAGTAAGTGAGTAGTGTACTGGTTTGATGGATATTCACCTGTTTTTCCTCACTTAGCTGTTGTTTACTGCATTTACTATTTGATATAGAACTGTTTAGTGTTTTTACGAGTTTTCTTATCTTCAGTCGTCATTTATTTCTATTACTCACTGAGTCGGAGTACTCACTTTACTCCCTGCACCATGTGTGCAGATACAGGTATCCAGGAGGCTCAGTAGAGCGTTTTGCTGTTGCTCAAATTTGACACCGGAGTTATCGAGGTAGCTGCATAGCGTCCGCAGGACCCGATTCTTCCCCTTATCCCCTTTGTTTTCGCATTTTAGACTTTTATATGTATAGGATGCTACTCGGTTGTATGTAGAGGCTTTAGACTCGTGACACCAGATCTTTTGGGAGTTGTTTTGGCATTGTTATGATTTTCCGCACTGCTTTTATCTATTTTGACAGACTAAAACCATGTTTTATTGATGACTTAACTATATTAATTGGTAATGAGTTTCGTACTTGGGTTGAGACTATTGAAATGGTTGGGCTTGCCTAGCATTGTGTTGGGCACCATCACGACCGAAATTGGGGTCGTGACATGAATTATCATGTGTACATTTAGATCCTCGAATAAAACAATATGAACTTGAAGTTCATAAAAGGATAATTCATTTGCAATAGATTGCAAAGTATACTGGACGCATTGGTTGATCTAAAGAAAGTAATTATATTCTCACTGCAAATGCTCCTATTAGAATAAGTCCTAGAAGGACCAAGTCTATGGTACGGTTAAAGCGTATAGACAAATCGATTTCAAATAAAATTCTTGACAGAGAAGAAAGCTATGATCAAAATGATCATAATAAAGAGGCAAGTGATCTAAAAGATCATATAGCATAACACTTCATAAAATCTCAGGAGAGATTTGGGTACTTGAAAATAACAGTGAAGAGATCTCTATGTTATGTCTTTATAAAAAATATTGGAACCGATATAAAATGTTCGTCGACGACATATATCATAGCACTAAGTATAAATGAGGACCTCATGTATGTCGAATACAGACACAAAATATTGACCAAATAGAAGAGACACAATTCAAATAGAATTGGTTTCATATGAATACATGTAGTTCAAACACTTGAACGTATAAAGTCAATGATATGTGCAATCAGTTTTCGATATCTTAATTGTCTAGCATGACATGAAAACTTGATATGCATCTAATTAAAGTATCATATCCTAAGTGTTATTTGCGCAAATATGTATCTTGCTATAACTATAAGCATGATAATGTGATAGCAAGGATTTTCAAGTGCAACATATTTGTTGGATTTAATATGGCTATTTTATTCATCAAATGTGTGCTGATGTCAACCTTCAAGAAGATGATGTACAAGATTGGAATGTGTAGGCTCAACTATGTGAATTGATTCTCTCATCAGGAGAGTTAATACGCGTTGTACTCTTTTTCCCTTACAAGATTTTGTTCCACTAGATTTTTCTTGCTAGGTATTTAACGAGGCAACCAAAAGGTGTATTTCTAAATATGTGTACTCTTTTTTCTTTTATAGAATTGTTTCCCACTAGATTTTATCTTAGTTAAGGTTTTAACGAGGCACATTATCTATTAGATAGATATTCAAGGGGGAATGTTATAAATAAAATTATTTTTAATGTGAATGTCTATATTTTAGAGAGATTTTAGGTATTTTACTTAGTGGCTAAATCACTCTTTCCCTATAAATAGAGGGGCTCTATTCTCGTAATTCATCCCAAAATCAATAAGAATTCTCTCTTTCTCTACAATACTCTTTTCTTCTTTTATTGTTTTATAACAAATTAGAAATTTCTCAAATTCAATATGGACTTTAACACCATGAAAATTTGTTTGACCACAATTGTATATAGTTAAACCTGTTTGTTTTCTCAATATCTGAAGATAAAATTATCTATACTTAAAATTTAATAAAAATCTAAAATCCAAATAAAAATACTAATTTTACTAGGAATTCTAAAATCCTTGCGTCATATGGATTAATGAGGCTTAGAATTAATCTTAGCCGTTCAATCAATTCAATCCCATCATATTTCTAGTCCCAAAACTACTAGGAATAGAATTTTCTTTTTTTCTTTTATATCTCTCACAGATTTGCTGAAAACTCACATTCTGAATTTGCTGATTTCACAATAAATTGTAGTTCTCCTTCGAATTCTGAATTCAAAGAGCCGTTCATCGAAACCTAACCCTAGCCGAGACAGGGAGCTGAGTAGCAATTTAGAGACGCACCAAAAAGGTTACGCTCTTACCCTCTTAAATGTATATACTATCAAGTTTCGAATGTTTAATTCTATTTTTAGATGTAATTTTGTTTTATAATGCATGTTTACTCGTATGATTAGACTTGATACTGCATATTTTGCGGATACTAGTGTATTTGAAAGTTTGTGAATCATATTTCTGTTACTTTTTTATTTTTTTGTAATGAGAATGTGTTATTTACGATGAATATTTAAGACGCTTGCTGTTGTTGCTGCGGTTTGTGTTCAAGGAGTGACCATTTCGCTTTTTCAGAAAAACTGTTAAATTCAAATTTAATAGCTGATCTGTTCTCAGTAAAAGTTCTTCAATGTTTTCTAAATGTGCTGATTTTATATTGTACATTTAAGAGATAAATTGACCTTTTCATCTGATTTTATTTCGGAGCTTTTATCTGATTGTATATTGCTATTTTGGTTATGCTGTTTGGTCAATTGGCTTTCTCAATTTAGTCCATTAAGCAAAGCATGCTTGTTATGTGACTGACGGAGTGACGGTACAAATTTTGATATTGTAAATTTTTTACATCATCAGTTTAAATTGACTAATAACAACATGTAACTTTATATAGGAAAAAATAATACTCGCTCCACTGTTTACGTGTGAAGTAATTTGTGAATCATTCTTCTGTTAACCTTATTTGAGAATTTGTTCTTTATGATGAATATTTAAGAAGCTTGTTGTTTGCGCTTTGTGTTCATGGAGTGACTGTTTCTTCGTTTAGAAAAGCTGTTAAATTCAAATCTTAACTTTTATTTAAGACACAATTTGTTCTCAGTAAGAATTCTTCAATGTTTTCGAAATGAGCTGATTCTATATTGTACTTGCTTGTAAAATACTAACGTTTATTATGGTGTATTTTTTCAGGATATTGTTAAGAAGCTTCCGTCTGTACTTGATCCATCTCAATCCCAAGTTCAAAATGGGGAAAAATGATTTTTTGACTCCAAAGGCAATTGCCAACAGAATAAAAGCAAAGGGCCTGCAGAAACTCAGGTGGTACTGCCAGATGTGCCAGAAGCAATGTCGAGATGAAAATGGATTCAAGTGCCACTGCATGAGCGAGTCACATCAACGTCAAATGGAAATCTTTGGTCAAAACCCTAATCGCATCGTCAGTGGCTACTCAGAGGAGTTCGAGAGCTTATTCCTTGAGCATATGAAGCGCAGTCACCGCTTCAGTCGTGTTGCTGCGACTGTTGTATACAATGAGTATATTGCTGATCGCCACCATGTCCATATGAATTCCACTCAATGGGCAACATTAACTGAGTTTGTGAAGCACTTGGGAAGAACTGGAAAATGTAAAGTTGAGGAGACCCCAAAAGGGTGGTTTATTACCTATGCTGATGGAGAATTTGATTCCTTCTTCAAGGAAAATATGAAAAGAAAGAGATTCAGGGCCGACCTAGCAGATGAAGAGAAGCAAGAAAGGGACATTAAGAAGCAAAAAGAGCGTGCAGAACATTTGATGGCTGCAGGAGGTATTGATTGTTCTGAGAAGCAACTGGAGTTGCAGTCTAAACCCTTGAAGAAATTAGAGACTAATCAGAAAATCACGTTACAATTGGGCTCATATTCAAAATCTGTTATGAAAGAGAAATCAGAATGCACAATATTCGTGTTTGATGAGTTAAATAATGAGAAGAGGAAAAAAGGTAACAAGGACAGTGAAAAAGCTGGTAAGAATAGTAAAGGCGGATCAGTGTTGGATGAGCTAATGAGAGAGCAAGAGCAAGCAAAGGAGCGGTATAATAGGAAAGATTATTGGTTATGTGATGGGATAATCGTGAAGGTATTGAGTAAGGCTTTGGCTGACAAGGGGTACTATAAGCAAAAGGGTGTTGTTCGCAAAGTTATTGATAAGTATGTTGGGGAGATTGAGATGCTTGAAAGCAAGCATGTTCTAAGGGTTGATCAAGAAGAGCTAGAGACTGTAATTCCCCAAGTTGGAGGTCTTGTGAGAATAGTTAATGGTGCATATCGTGGATCTAATGCCAGACTGTTAGTCATTGATATAGACAACTTCTGTGCTAACGTACAAATTGAGAAGGGAATATATGACGGGAAGATTCTCAAGGCTATTGATTATGAAGATATATCCAAATTGGCTCAATAATAGGGATAGAGGATTACAAAGGACTAATATTAGTTAAGGGAACTGTTGGAAAGAGAGAAATAGAAGGTGTTCTGAAGGCAAAGGAACTCTGTTCTGAAGATTAATCTGATTGCTTTTGGCTCATTTCTTGTTGGTGTAAATTAGAATAGATTGTTGATAGGGAAACCGTGTTACAACAACAACAACAAACCCAGTATAATCTCACAGGGGTCTGGGGAGGTAGTGTGTACGCAGCCCCTCTACGCTGTTTCCGATAGATCCTCGGCTCAAATTTTTTTGTATAGATAGTCAGGGTTTAATTTTTTTTTGAATTTCTCTTTTGCTTAACTTTTGAATGTAATTGCAGCACTTTCTAAGTGCTGGTCTTTTTAATATCAGTAACACTTGCCATTTCTCAAAAGAGAACTTGTTGGAGCTTGTAGAGCCTTACAAGATAACAATGGTTCTGTTGCTTTCCAATATATGAATATCCAACTTCTTTGCGAGGCAACTTGGTTCAGTGTCAATTGTACTGTCACAAATTTTCTTTTCTGCTTACACCTTTTGTTTACTCGTATTGTTTTTGTTTCGGTAAGTAGTAAGTCATTTGTGCCACCATGCTTGTATGATTGTTGATCTGATACTTTTGAGGAAGTAGTGTTGTTTCATATCTCCAAGTTTAGCTATATCTTAAATTTTGAACATGCTGTCCATCCATTCTTCAATCTGATGTCCTACTGGAAATAAAGATTAGAGGACCTTGAAGTGGAGATCAAGGATCTAGTTGATGTAGTAAAGAGATTAAAAGCTACATGTGATGAGCTTCTTCAAGAGAAAGCTCTGTGGAAGCAGAAAAGGAACGAACAAAGAAATGGGACGGATTTGGCTCAAAACTTGTTGGAGGAAGAGATTAGTGAAAGGCTTCAAAGGTAGAAACTTTTTCCTATTCAGTTGAATATTTTGGGTTTTTTTTTAGAATTAATTGTAACTCTACCAATCCTTGACCATATGAAAGAAAAATCCTTGACCAGAAATCTCTTTAAGTTGATCTACTCAAATGGCACGATATTCCTCACCATCGCTTTCATTTGGGACTGAAGCATATTTGATTGGTGGGTTGATTATATATCCTGCGAGTGATGGCAAGAATGATTGTACTTCATTTGCTTGCCATAATTTTGTTAGTTGACTGATTTGAATGCTGCTTTGTACATGCCTTTCAGGTCATTTGCTCATTGCGTAATACTGAACAGGATGTGAGTTTCCTTTGTTGAGCGCGGTAAATTTACTTTTTGTCCGTGATTGTCCTTTAGGTTTAACAAATATGCATTCAGTGTGGGGTTTGCATGAGGTAGTACTTTTATTCAAGATGCAACTTCTTTGATGATGATGTAAGTCTCTTCAGATAATTCTACTAATATGTTGTTGGCTCAGTATTTGCACTATGCTTAAACAAGATGATTTTTGTCTTTAGGTTTTGAAGAATCAGTGTCACCGTGATAAATGTGGAATCTGCAGGTAAAAAACTTTTTTTTCATACTGTACATCAGTATCAGTCTCTTTCCTTCTTATGCCGAGGGTCTACCGGAAACAGCCTCTCTACTCCTCCGGAGTAGGGGTAAGGTCTGCGTACACGCTACCCTCCTCAGACCCCACATGTGGGATCTCACTAGGTGGTTGTTGTTGTACCCCATTAGTATAAATACAACGTCAAGCACATATGAGACACAGGCCAGGTCGGTGGGCATAAAATGGGCTGACAGCAATCTCTTTTTGGAAGGAGCTTTGTTTTAAATATTAAGTGAACACTAAATAATGTTCCGTCAATGAGCAGATATGTAACATTTGCTTGTGGTTGATTATAGATGGATGGATTAAAAATGATTCAGTGTTTTCTAGTGTTCTGATATCTCTTTTCTTTCGATACCCCTGCACTACACTAATAGGTAAAAAGACTCGATAATGTGGGATTAGTTATTCTACTGTGTGACCCTGTCAAACTGTTAATCCCAGCCCATTAAAGTGGCCAAACTATCCTTCTCAAAAAAAAAAATGGCCCAACTATGTTTCTGATGTATAAAGTGTTGCTTTCTCTAGACTATCAATTTTCTATACCAGCGCCATCTCAATTGCTTACATTTGTTGGTCCTCACATGTCTCTTTATCTTTACAGCGTGATATTATTGTGTCTGATACTCTGATATGTTATTTCTGCATTTTCCAGCTCAAAATATTTGAAACAGAATGGATGATGGCAAGAAAATTTCCCTCACTGTGACAGATGTGGTGAGCGAGATGCTTAACCTTGAATTTAAACTTATTTAGCAAGAAAAGCTCTTATTATGCTTATTATGTTTGATTAGCTATGGAATATCTGACCTTTTACCTCCGATGAAGGAATCACATATTGGTATAGAAAGAGCAATGCACCATAATTGCCCTGTTTGCTTTGAGCAAAGGGCAGAATTTGGAACATAAAGATTTAAGAAAATAAGCATGACATGGATGCCTCTTGATTCTTACCACTTCATGCAGTATATTTTTAATACAACAAAGAATTTCACTGTCTTGCCTTGTGGTCAGTGGTCACACCATGCAGATGGAAGTTGCATTGCCAGTAGTTTTGACGTGTTATTTTTTTCACACTTTAAGATAGAGGGTAGAACCAGATGGTCAATTTTCAGTTAACACAGGGTACTTATTCTATTATGTTCAGAATGAAATGGTGGATAACTGGCCTTGGAAGCTTATATGGAGAACAAAAGCACCCCCAAAGGTGGTCTGTATCAGTTGGATACCACTTTATGAAGCATGCTTGACTCAGGACAACTAACCAGAAGATCTTTCCTCTTAACTAACAGATTCTTCAGAAAATCAAGTTAACATTGGGCTCTTTTTCAAAGTCTGTTGTGAAAGAGAGAGCAGAAAGCTCAAGATTCGTGTTTGATGAGGTAAATAATGAAAAGAGTGGAAAAGGTAACAAGCACACAATGAGAAAGTTGGTTAGAATACATACTTTAGGTACTACTTTCTTTTTTTTTATCATGTAAAATGGAATACTTTTGGAACTTTTTTATGTAGGCCATATAAGTTTTTTCATTGCACCATAAAGGTTTGTATTTTGTAAAAAGTTGACTTTTCATCTAAAATGAGCAACAGACCTTTTGATTTACGAAAAACACAAAGTTCTGAAGATTTTTCTTCTTTTTTGTTGTAGTCTATTGATACTATTAGTTAGTGGCTCTTGTGAACTCTGTCCATGGTATAGGTATTTACTGATGAAATGATGATTCAGAATCCTCTGCTGCTTCATAATCCAAGTTCATCACCCAAAAGTT
>MU754409.1:11221-24022 GCA_026770625.1 Nicotiana glauca
GGTCAGTAACTGCTTCCCGCTACAGGAACTGCTAGAAATGTTCTTGATGGAAGAACAGTTATAAATAGGGCATATCCGGTTGAAAGGACCCCAAGCACAAAAATACTTCTTCATTAACTACACATCTGAAGGTTCGGAAATAAATGGATCAATTTCCAATTTGGAAAAATAATTGATAGTTTCTATTTTTGTTGTATCAGTTATCATTTCAACGTTCATATTCTCTCATAATGATATCTATGCTTTTCCAGATATTTGTAATTTGTGGTCTTATTAGACAACATCTTGCTTCGAACATAGAAGTTGCAAGAGTAAAATTCGAGAGAAAAAAAGCCGATTGTAAGACTTCTTTCTGTATCACCACAATGAGAGTTTCTGTATTAATAAATGGTTCGCCTGAAGGTTTCTTCCCTTCCCATAGGGGCCTCAGACAGGGAGGTTTCTTGTACCTCTCTCTTCATCATTGTCAAGGTTAAAAGGGCAATTCAAAATGGGTGGATCAAGGGATTCAGGGTATCAAACAGCAGGAACAACATGGAGATATCCCATCTGCTTTATGCAGACGACTCATTGTTATTTTGTGAGGCAAAAGAGGAACAAATCAGGCATATCAGATTAATAACAGTTTTTGAAGTTGTTTGTGGACTACATGTTAATTGGAAGAAGAGCCTTCTATTACAAGTGATGAAGTCACAAATACTTAATCTCTGACAGGGATACTAGGATGTGAAGTGGGCTTCCTACTAGGAGCAAAAAGGAAAACTGTTGGTATAGATACCAGGGTTCATTTTGTTCTTTCTTCATATAAATGCTTGGTACGGATTGTTCCAGTTTATTCGGCGTGAAGGGGTTTGTTGTGATGCACAGGTTTTTGTCTGACCTATCCAGTTTATTCAATTTTGAAGTGCAGTTATCTCCTTAAACTGGATGATAAATATTGACACATTAACTTGTGGCTATCTGAAATTAAATTTGCATTTGTGGATTCATGCAGATTTTGAATGAAGAGGCAGAACTGATCTACTGGTTTCCATCCCTTCGATTCTGTCCGAAACAGTCTCTCTACCACACTGGATAGGAGTAAGGTCTGCGTACATATTAATTATTATCTTTCCCAGACCCCACTTGTGGGATTATATTGAGTTGTTGTTGAAATTATATTGTGCAAACAGGGGAAAAATAATTCCTTTCATATATGTAAGGGATTATTGGATTATGAAGCACCTAGTGTAGCAGCAATGATGACTCAAAAACTGTTTATGGCGGCAAGTTTGAGTTTTAGGTATGATATTCTTGCACTTTTTAAATCCTCTGTTCAGAATTTTTGACTGAGCACATTAGTTTAAGGATGTGAATTTCGTTGGAAATACTCAAGTTTTAGGCTAAAGTACGGATAACATATTTGATTACAAAATATCTAACTCGAAAACTGCAGCTTGTGCTAAACGTATACGACTGTTTGGCCAAGCTTCTGGCAAACTAAAAGTACTTTTTTATGGAAAATAAAAATATATTGTTATAAAACAATAAAAGAAGAAGAAGAGTATTACAGAGAAAAGTAGAGAGAATTCTTATTGATTTAAGATTAATTACAATGGAATAGAACCTCTTTATTTATAGGGGAAAAGTAACTTATCTACCAATTAACAAACTCTAGAATTTTTCTAAAATATAGACATTCACCTTAAATACAATTCTATTTATAACACCCCCTTGAATGTCTAATCAATATATACGGATAATGTGCCTCATTAAAACATTAACTAAAATAAAACCTAGTGGGAAAAAATTCGAATGAAGGAAGAAGAGTACACATATCTAACAATATGCTTTTTGGTTGTCTCGTTAAAAACCTTGTAAGGAAAACCTGGTAGGACAAAACCTTAAAAGGAAAAAGAGTACAACTCGTATTAACTCTCCCTGATGAGAGCATCAATTCACATCTTTGAACCTTCGCATCCCAATCGTGTACACTAGCTTCTTGAAGGTTGATATCGTTAGAGATATGGTGAACAAATCAGTCATATTAACTCCAACGAATATGTTGCACCTAGAAAATCTTCGCGATCACATTATCATACTTATAGTTATAGCAAGATACAAATGTGCACAAATTGCACTTAGAATGTAGTACTTCGTGACCGAGAATTTATATGCTCTAAGCAATTTAAATCCTTCAGAGATTGTCATTTAAGTTAAGTCATATAAGTCATATAATAGACTTTAATTAGATGCATATCAAGTTTTCATGTCATGCTAGACAAATAAGATATCGAAAATTGATTGCACATACCATTGACTTTATATTTTCAAGTGTTTGAGCTCAGGTCCAAATACTTGTCTTTCATATGAAACCAATTCTATTCGAATAACGTCTCTTCTATTTGACCAATATTTTTGTGTCTATATTCGACAGACTTAAGATCCTCATCTATATTTAGCGCTATGATAGATGTCCTCGATATTATTTGAACTGTATTAAACTGTCTTCTTACGCCTCCCTTCTAGGTCTTCTAAAATATGGTGCACACGTACGCGTGTCCCACTTTTTTGTTAGAAGTCATACCAAATAGAACGAGACTTGGGTCAGCAACAAGACCGGGTAGACTTTCGTTCTCCCGGTACATTGCCCCCCATCTCGGCTCGAGCTATTCGCACGAACATTTTATATCAGTTCCAATATTTTTCATAAAGACATAACATAGAGATCTCTTCATTTATATATTCAGGTACCTGAAACTCTCCTGAGATTTTATGAATTGTTATGTCATGTGATCTTCTAGATCACTTGCCTCCTTATTATGATCATTTTGATCATTTGCTCATTTTCTTTATCAAGAATTTCATTTGAAACCTATTTGTCTATACGCTTTAAGCGTACCATAGACTTTGTCCATCTAGGACCTAATATAAGCATTTGCAATGAGAATATAATTACTTTCTTTAGGTCAGCAAATGCGTATGACATGCTTTGCAATATATTGCAGATGAATTATCTTTTTATGAGCTTCAAGTTCATATTATCTTATTTAAGGATCTAGATGTACACATGATAATTCATTCCACGTAACGTTTTCTCAACTGTTTATAATATCTCCCCCTCATATTAAAAAAATTATCTTGCTTCCTCAACTTTAAAAATCCATCTTTGTGCGTTATGATGTTAATCAAAATATACACCGCATATTAGTAATAACAAGATGGAATTATTTGGTTCCTGAACCTAAACCACTTGTAAGGGAAGAATGTAATATACTTTGTATATAACCTATACCAAATTGATATAGATAACTTTATTCTCATCAACAACAATTTAGCTATTAAGTGGAGGCACTCAATAAATTAGTTTGCTAAACCAGCTGTGATGTAAACCAATTTATCAAGATAAACTTTCTTGAATAGAAAATCTGGAAATTATGCTCTAAATTAAATTATTGAGCAAGTTACCTCGCAAATACCAGGTTGCGAGTTAATAATAATCGCACATGTAACCATCTCATAAATGCATCTTATGTGGTATACATGGAAGATGAATGAGCTCATATTTACCTTTGATATTTCCAGCATTCATCGTACTCAATTCTAATTTCAGTTGGTCTATTAATTAATAAGAACAACCATTATAAGAGAATTCGTAAAAAACTTTATAGTTCTTTAATATTTACCCATGTGAATTCTCTTTTATTTTTGTATATCATACATAAATTAGCATGGTCAAACCAATTATGCCAACTGAATAAATTATCAATATAGATAAACTTCAGCTTTACACCATGACGTGTGCAAGTATGAATAAACTCAAAGTTTATTATGATATGAGTTTTTATATCAATAATCTTTTACTTTATTGTGACATCTTTTTATTTGTGTAGTACAAATCAGGAAATAAAGCGGGTAGCTTTTCACATACATATTATCCTGCTACAAGTTGTAGTAATAGAAGATATTAAATCTTTCCTTTATTTATAGTCTCAATATAATTAACCGCTTTCGCGAATACTTTAGAAACTCAATAAGTTGCTTTGAGACTTACAACAACACAATGCCTTATTGATAATTAATTGTATTCATCTAAAATAGTAATAATTGGCTCTTCCAGATCTCTCAATTAATTTGGTACTACCACATATTCATCAACATCCATATGGTGAACATCTATTTTAAAGAGAAAGTTATATCACTATGGTCATAGTCAGAATTCTATACAAGATATGTTCCTTGCATTACTGTTGCCCTTCATTGCCAAAATATTTTGGCGTACAATAGGTATGTGACCAATGATCATTTATGCCATAATAATGACATTATTTTCTTATTTTCCCTCGAACCACCTTCTAGAGGTGAGGTGGTATATTCACTACTACTAGCACGTTCATATTCTTCCAAGAATAAATATGTATTCGTAAATCATATGTTGTCACATTCACATCATGAATGACCATAATCATCTATATGTGTTTTAAAAAATCTCATGTCAAATCGATGGCAAACACACTTTCACAAAGTAAAGGATTATTTTGAGAATCCTTATTATTCTCATTACCACAATAATGACGATTATAATTTTATCTATTGTCATGTCCACATCCATTGATACATTCACGATAATAATTTTGTCTTCTTTCAGACTTATCACATACTACTATCACATTCTCTTAAGGGAATGAGAATGAAGCAAATTCAATGGGACGAGTTTTCACTTCTTTGCCCACAATCATACATGAATTTGTTCATTGCAAGGCATAGAAATTTTACTACTTCGGGTGGCTATAATTTCTCACAAACTCTATTAGAGTTATAATCAAAGTTTATTATCTCTGCTTGTATTTGAAATCAAATTATAGAATTTCAAGAATTTAAAAGAGAAAAATAAGATTAAATACTTACCTTAAATCTAGAATTGAAATTGATTGAATTGAAATATTATGTTGGAATTGATTGAATTGAAATATTAGACGTAGGCATGCTAAAACGGCAAGAATCTGAAATTTTTGTGTTCACACTTGTGTGCCGGTATTGATCATAGTCAAGGGTATAGTGTGTGGTTGAAAATTAAAGTGTTCCTTTATAATTGAGACTTGTACGTTGTTGGAGGTTTATTTGATAGTCCCATTGCTCGAGGACGAGCAAGAGTCTAAGTGTGGGTGTTGATGTTTTGCTTAAAGTATATATATTTGTATGTATATTGCCTCATATCTTACTGTTGTTTCGTGAATTTAGGATGTGAAATGCATTGATTTATAATGTATTTTTATATGTAGGAATGATCCGGGAGCAATCGGGGGCGATATATGCGAAATTAGAGTCAAAACGGACAAAAATAGAAAAGTTGGACATTTCAGCACCACAGGTGGCGCCTAGCCCTACATGTGGCGCCAAAAACAGTAACAAAAAATTGGCATCGCCACGTAGGGCGCTAGTGACATAAATTTTCTCCAATTTCGCTCGGGACACGATTATTTTCGCCCTAGACCTACCCAACACGTATAAAAAAAAGACTAAACTTATTTGTGAGGGGGGGGGGAGAGGGGGGGGAGACGCCACTTTTGAGCAGAATACACACGAGAAACATCAGGGAGCAAGAACATCTCAGATTTCTTCATCTTTTTCTTGTATTTTCAATTATTTAACACTTATGAAATTGTTTGCTAGTATCATGAGTGGCTAAAAACCCATTGTTCTAGGGTTGTGATTTAGCCATGAATATTATTGTTTAACGTTGACTTAACCTTGATTATAATTCACTAATATATGGTTATTTTTTTAATTCTGTGATTAATTGCTTAATTGTCTGGCCAGTAGTTAGGTTCTATTTACTATCTATGCTATGCTTGGGAAAGTCGTGTTTAGATTAGAGAAAAATTAAAGAGAGCATGATCTTAACCCGGGGGGGAGGGGGGATTTGTGGTTAGGATAGTAATATACCTAGTCACCGTGCTTAATTAAATATCGTATTCTTAATGCGTTCTTAATAGATTACTTTCATAGGAATATAGACGTTAATCTATTTTGAATAGGCGAGTAGTACTTCGGGAGAAGGCTATAAGAGCAATTATCGATTAATTAGCAACCATGAGTGAATTGTATGAGAGGGAAAGTTAAGTAGAACACAATAGGATTAGTGAATCGATCACAACCCTAGAATATTTGTCTCTATTGAATACGTAACAATTATTTTACTGCTTGATAATTTAGTTATAAATTAGAATTATAGTTTAGTATAATCACATTCTTGAACTTGATTGTGGCTTGACTGAATAACAATCTTGGTGATTTTAGTGGGTTGATACAAGTCTGTGTGGGTTCGACACTTGACTTATCATTTTATTACTTGTACGATCACGTATACTTGCGTGTGCGTTTGGGAGCAACAAGTTTTTGCACCGTTGCCGGGGACTTGAATATTAACTACTTTCTAGTTTTTGCCTAGTTTGTTTATTTCGTCAAGTCTAACGTTACTTGATAGTTTCTCTGATCTCAGGGACTTTGATTGAATGTGCAGGGTCAGAAGCCAAGACAAACTTCAAGGCTTTGACCCCGAACATGAGAGGGCATTTCATAGGAGGTTGAGGGAAGCGAAGGATACTAATAATCTCTAGGCACTTGTTCAATTTCCTATGAGCATGGCAGAGGAGGAACATATGGTTGTTCAGGAGGTGGCTATGTCCAGCATTGCTAATGTCACTTCCGGTATTGTGAAATCACTGGGCACTTTGAGCTGAAACAGAGCATAATCCAGCTACTTCATACAAATGGGCAGTTTATGGGTCTTCCACACGAGGATCCATAACACCATATCTTGAACTTCTTGGAGATTAGTGACACTTATATCACTAACGGAGTCACTCTAGACTATGTAAGGCTCACCCTTTTTCCGTTCTCACCATTGCGCGAAGCAAAGCGATGGCTGAAACAGAAGCAGAAGCAGCTAATTCTACTACTTCATGGAATGATTTGGCAAGGAAATTTCTGGCAAGGTTCTTCCCTTAAGACAAAACTGCAAAGATCGGAAGTGAGATAGTTGCCTTCAAACAAAGAGCGGGAGAGTCTTTATATTTAGCTCGGGAGAGGTTCAAGGGGCTAATCAGAGATTGTCATCATCGCAATCAGACAAGAAAAGTATTAGCTCACACTTTCATAGAGGGTCTACACCCTGAAACAAAGATTGTGGTAGATGCTGCAGCTGGAGGCCAAGTGTTGGAGAAAAGCTTTGATGAGATTTATGCACTATTGAACAAATTCTCCAAAAGCAATCCAGATTGGCAAGGAGAAATGGGCAGACACACGGTACAAAAATTTGCAGGGGTTCTTGATTTAGATGTCGTCTCTACATTGTCAGCGCAGATTTCCACATTAACCAACCAAGTCAATCAGATGACATTGGTTATTAACAAGCAACAAGATCAGCCAGTGCAACAGGTTCAGATATTTTTTGAAGTCTGTGGATAAGGTCATATGAACAATCTATGCCAACCAAATCCAGAGTCTGTATATTTTGTTGGTAATGCAAATCGAGGCTAAGCAAATAGTATGGGGACACCTACAATCCTAACTGGGGGAACTACCCAAACTTTTCTTAAGGTGGAAATCAAAGTGCTCATAATCAGTACAGGCCACAAGCTCCTCAACAACAATATAGACCACCTCAGGTTGAACAACACGCAAACTTGATGAGTCACCTTGAGGAGATGATGAAGAAACTAATGGCTGACCAGCAGGCCCAAGCAACAACGATGAGAAATTTATAGCGACAAATAGGACAACTCACCAGCGGCCAAAATACTCGGCCAATTGAGGCTCTTCCTAGTGATACTGAGCCTAATCCTAAAGCTCAAGTAAATGCGGTTACCTTGAGAAATGGAAGAGAATTAAAAGAAGTTCCAAAGAAAAAGAAGTATACGGCTAGTCCTGAAGGAGAATTGGTTCCCAATCCAGTTGAGGAGAATGAGAAAGAGAACAAAGGATCAGAGCCAGTAATTGTGACAAGGCCACCACCTCTGTTTCCACAAAGATTGCAAAAGCAAAAAGATAATGCAAAGTACAAGAAATTCTTAGATATTTTAAGCCAAGAGCGTGTGAATTTGCCTTTGGTGGAAATTTTGCAAGAAGTTCCTAAGTATGCAAGGTATATAAGAGATATTGTGGCAAATAAGCGAAGACATACAAAGTTTGAAACAGTTGCACTTACTGAAGAGTATAGTGCTAGAGTTTAGAGTAAACTTCCTCCTAAGTTGAAAGATCTTGGAAGTTTCACAATTCCTTTGTCTCTTGGAAAACAAGAAGTTGGTAGAGCTCTGTGTGATTTAGGGGCTAGTATAAATTTGATGCCATCCTCTTTTTTTAAGCAACTCGGATTGGGGATTCTGAGACCTACTACAATCACTTTACAGTTAGCAGATAGGTCACTAGTTATGCCAGAAGGAATTATTGAGGATGTGTTAGTTCGAGTGGGGAAGTTTATTCTTCCTACTGATTTTATTGTTCTTGATTACTAGGCAGATGAAGAAGTGACCATTATTTTGGGGCGACCATTCTTAGCTACTGTTGGAGCGATTATTGATGTGAGAAAAGGGAAGTTGAAGATGAGAGTTGACGATGAGGAAGTCACTTGTAATGTGTACAAGGCACTTCAGCTCCCTAAGCATTACGAATACTTATGCATGATTACTGTGGTAGAATCGAAGGGGATAGAGTAGAGTCCTTATGTGAATTGTAGTGATCCAAATGGGACAATTGAGTTATAGGAGGTAGTTTTGCAAGGTGAGTATGTAAAGATGATTGCGAAAAGAGCCAGAGATGAAAGAGGAGACCTTCCGAGAGTGTGAAAAAAGGCTAGACTTCATGGGAGAAAGTGCCCAGCCTGAGCAGAGTACCGGAGTCATACCCCGACTATAAATAAGACGCTTGTTGGGAGGCAACCCAGCCTGTATCTTAATTTTTTTATTTTTTTATTTTTTTATATAGTGTCAAGTTTCGTGTTGTTTTTGTTTTGCAGAGTAGGGGAAATCTGAGTACCCGAAGTTGAAGTTGAGGAGCATGTTTGAGCTTAAGTGTGGGGTCGTCCCGACCCTTAATATTGAGGATCATGTTCTAGCTAAGCCTGAGAGGGCCTCAGGGAGTATTTCTCACCCTTGTTTTATTATTTTTCTCTATGATCATGCATTGAGGACTATGCATAATATAAGTGTGGGGTGGAGAAACTACTTTCTGAAGTGGAATTGTATAAAGCTATTTTTTTATTTAGTTTTTCTTTTAGAACTCGTAGTAGACATAGTCTACGAAAAAAAACAAAAATTGAAAAAAAATATAGAAAAAGTTCGGACTTTTCCCGACGATTGATCTTTTGGACAATTTTCTTGAGGGATAAAAGACCGATTAAAAATAACAAAAAGATTTTTTTTAGAATAGTTAGGTAGTATTTCTTGGTTTTTCTTTGGGCACCGGTTCTTCTCCAAGGATGTAGCTCGAACTGGGTACTTTTTTTAGGAGTAGTTTAGGAAGAAACTGAGTCACTCCGAGATACTCATTGACATGGTTGATGCTGGCACATTAGGCTATGACATACATTCTGTTTTTCCGTATATTTGGTTTAAATTGTGAAGCCTAAGTAAAATAAATAGCCTATTTTGTGATGTCATTTCTCAGTTGTTTGACTTGTATGTCACATAGTGTAATATTGCTTAATTTTCTCAATTATGTGTGCTTGCTTGACTTGAGAGTTGAACAAAACCGTTGTGATTGAGTCATGTGCAACGTGTGTGTGAGGATTTGTGATCTTCTGTAGTCTAGAACGTACCCCGTGTGTTAATTGAAGCAAAATTGTAAGTTGTGCTAATCTAGGAGATGTCATAGGCATTTTCTTTCTTGATCATAGATGTGCTTGTCACATAAGAAATAAAAAAATTTGTTGCTAGCCCCTTTGAGCCTATAGAGCTTTTCTTTGGCACCCATATTACAAGTCATACCCCTATTTTGTTCTTAATTTGATATTGATTGAACCTTTACCTCCTAAGGCACTTAGTCGCTAAAAGAAGTAAGGTGGAGTAGATTTTGAGTGAAACCATGGAAGGGCCTATTAGTGCACTAAAAGTTGAAATCAAAAGTCGCTAGCCGATGAACTTTAATGCATGGAGTGTTTGAAGAAAAAAAGGGAAAGAAAGAAAAAGTTAAAGGAAAAAAATGATAGTTAAAGTATGTAAATAAGTACACACCTCAAATTCTTAATAATTTATGCTAGTGGAAGTATAGAAGTGCTTAATGAAAGTAAGGGCTATGTGCATATGGTTTGTGGCAACTGAATTGATTGAGAAGAATATGTGTTTGAATTGTGAATGTAGCGTATTAAAGTGCTTAGGAGGGTTATCGCTATTTTTAAATATATCATACCCGTCTCTTAGCCTACATTACAACCTTAAAGTCCTAATTGATCATAGATTTGGCTAGCTTAAATTAGTAGAGATATACACTACGGGCAAGCTTATGGTACAACCACGGAATGTATATGATTTCTTTGTGAGAGTGAGCGAATTTTGTTCAATTGTGTGATGTCCTTAATCTATATTTAAAAGCATATTTGAATGTGTCGACTAATCTATATTCACTCTTTTATTTGTTGGTGAGGGCATATGATCTCATGAATGATTGGTAATGTTGTAAACTTTCTTGTTGGGTAAGTGCATGAGTTGAGGGTGCTTAGTGGTTACAAGTCGGCTTTTGAGGTTGGGTGGTGACAAATAGGTTGTTGGAATTGATTGAATTGAGATATTAGACGTAGGCATGCTTAAACGGGAAGAATGTGAAATTTTATGTGTACATGCTTGTGTGCCGGTATTGATCATAGTCAAGGGTATAGTGTGTGGTTGAAATTTAAAGTGCTCCTTTATAATTGAGACTTGTACGTGGTTGGGGGTTTATTTGATAGTCCCATTGCTCGAGGACGAGCAAGAGTCTAAGTGTGGGGTGTTGATGTTTCGCTTAAAGTATATATATTTCTATGTATATAGCCTCATATCTTACTTTTGTGTCGTGAATTTAGGATGTAAAATGCATTGATTTATATTAATTTGATGTGTTTTTAAGTGTAGGAGTGATCCGGGAGCAATCGGGCGCGATATGTGCGAAATTAGAGCTGAAACGGATAAAAACAAGAAAGTTGGACATTTTAGCGCCACAGGTGGCGCCTAGCCCTACCTGTGGCACCAAAAACAGTAACAAAAAATTGGCAGCACCGTAGAGGGCGCCTGGCACTGGCCAAGGCGCCAGTGACGTGAATTTTCTCCAACTTTGCCTGATACACGTTTATTTCGGCCCTAGACCTACCCAACACGTGTAAAAACAAGACTAAACTTATTTGTGAAGGGGGGGACACCACTTTTGAGGAGAATACAGACGAGAAACATCGGGGAGCAAGAGCATCTCAGATTTCTTTATCTTTTTCTAGTATTTTTAATTATTGAACACTTATGAAATTGTTTGCCTATTTTTAATTATTGAACACTTATGAAATTGTTTGCCAATAACATGAGTGGTTAAAAACCCATTGTTCTGGGTTGTGATTTAGCCATGAATATTGTTGTTTAACGTTGACTTAACCTTGATTATAATTCACTAATATATGGTTGTTTCTTCAATTTTGTGATTAATTGCTTAATTGTCTGGCCAGCAGTTAGGTTCTATTTACTATCTATGTCATGCTCGGGAAAGCTGTGTTTAGATTAGAGAAGAATTGAAGAGAGCATGATCTTAACCCTTAGGGGGCAAATTTGTGGTTAGGATAGGAATATACCTAGTCACTGTGCTTAATTAAATATCGTAGTCTTAATGCATTCGTAATAGATTGATTTCATAGGAATATATGCGGTAATCTATTTTGAATAGGCGAGTAGTGTTTCGGGAGAAGGCTATAAGAGCAATTATCGATTAATTAGCAACTATGAGTGAATTGTATGAGAGGGAGAGTTAAGTAAAACACAATAGGATTGGTGAATCGATCACAATCATGGAATATTTATCTCTATTGAATACGTAACAATCATTTTACTGCTTGATAATTTAGTTATCAATTAGAATTATAGTTTAGTATAATCACATTCTTGAACTTGATTGTGGCTTGACTGAATAACAATCTTGGTGATTTTAGTGGGTAGTTGATACAAGTCTCTGTGAGTTCGACACTTGACTTATTATTTTATTATTTGTACGACCACGTATACTTACGTTTGCGGTTGGGAGCAAAATATTTTTTGCAAATATTAGCCAAACACGATTTATATATAAATACTAAAAAAAAACACTTCTCAAATAAATTGGTCATACACATGGTATACCTTTCCTTGTATTATGCGCAGTTTTTCATAGCAATCCTATGTGCATTGCCTCTAGAATTAGTGTAAACAATCCCTAATATTAGATTTCAAATTACTCAATTTATTTTGGGAGGTTTCAAATTACCTCTTTCTTATGCAACCGTTTGTAATGTATCCTATTTTCTTGTACTGCAACTTGAAAATAGAAAAACTTTCTTCTACTCAGTCATGTAATAACTATCAAGAATTCAAAAAAAATCTTAATATCAGATACTAATAATCTTTATATACATTATATCACAATCTTTGGGAGCCTTGATTTAGTTTCTAATGTTATAGCGGGGTCTTTGTGCATGACAGCCACCCTGGCTCAATAATATTTGTGATCTAAAGTCAAACTTTATTAAGAGACCTTTACTTTTTTCGAGTAAAATCTCATATGAAACTTATATCTTATTTGAATTTTTTTATAAGTATTTGATATTAAAAAAAAATG
>MU754409.1:40787-68284 GCA_026770625.1 Nicotiana glauca
TGTGTGTCTCTAAATTGCTACTGAGCAGTGATGGTAATAGCGGAGCCGTTGTAACGACATGACCGATCGTTTTGAATAATACAGCCCCTGTTTCTCCCTTTACTACTAAATTTATGCTCTAGATTTATTATGTGACTTGACGGGGTAATTGGTTCGGGTCCGGTGAGGTTTTGAAATGAATAGAGACACTTAGTCTCCAAAAAAAAAAGCTTAAGTTGAATTAATTGATCGGAAAGTGAAGTATGTGTAAACGATCACGGAATAGATTTTTTGATGGTTCCAATAGCTCCATACAGTAATTTCTAGCTTAAGATCGTGTCCGAATATTTATTTTGAGGTCCATAGCTAAATTATGCTTGAAATGACGAAAATAAAAAATTTAAGTTTGGAAGTTTGACCGGGGAGTTGACTTTTGATATCGGGGTCGAAATCCAGTTCTAAAATCTTTATAGCTGCATTATTACATTTATGACTTGTGTACAAAATTTGAGGTCAATCGGACTTGATTTGATAGGTTTCAGCATCGAATATAGAAGTTGGAATTCATTAGTTTTCATTAAGCTTGAATTAGGGAGTGATTCTTGGGTTTAGCGTTGTTTGATGTGATTTGAGGTTTTGACTAAGTCTGCATGATGTATTAAGACCTGTTGGTATATTTGGTTGAAATCCTGAGGGCCTCGAGCGAGTTTCAAATGGCTACGGATTGAATTCCGGACTTGGAATGCTATTGGAATTTTTCTGATGCACTATCTGGTTTCCTTCTTCACATTCACGAGAGGGGTCTCGCGTTTGCAAAGGGGAAATAGAGACAAGAGAAGTTTTGTTCCTTGCGTTTGCGAAGAAAGGACCACGTTCGCAAAGGGTCGAAGGCAGTGTTCATCGTGAACGAGTGAGGGCGTTCGCGTTCGCGTATCAGAGCGAGGCCAGGCTGGGCAATGGTCATTAAAGTTTCGCGTTCGCAAAAAGGATATCGTGTTCGCAAAGGCCAAACCTGGTAAAGCATCGCGTTCGCTAGGTTGTCTCCACGTTGCAAAGAGTAATTTTGGACGGCACAATTTTGTGCTTCGTGAACGCGAGGCACTGACCGTGTTCGCGAAGAAGAAATGTCTGGACAGAATGTTTAAGATCTGAAAATGGGACTCTGTCCCATTTTTCATTTTTGACGGATTTGAGCTTGAGGAGAGGCAATTTTTGGGAGATTTTGAGAGAAAACAACGGGATAAGTGCTCTTAACTCAATATTGGTCAAATTACCTGAATCCATGCTTGTTTTTAACATTTAATTTGTGATTTAAGTTGGAAAATTATGAAAATCCTCTTGGTTTAATTTAAAGATTTGAGAGTCGAGTTGATGTCGAATTTTGGTAAAATTGGTATGGTTGGATGGGCGTTCATATTCCGTAACTTTTGTCGGGTTCCAAGACATAGGCCCTGCGGGCGATTTTAAGTGCAATTTCGGACTTTTATTGGAAAATATAGAATTTCATATGGAACTAATTCCTATAATTTGTATTGACTAAATCGAATTAATTATGGCTGGATTCGAGCCGTTCGGAGGCCGATTCGCGAGGCAAAGGCATAGCGGAGTAATGAATTACACAGTTTGAGGTAAGTAACACTTCTAAACTTGGTTCAGAGTGTATGAATCCCTGAATTATGTGTTCTATAATTTGTTGGAGGTGACGTACATGCTAGGTGACGGGCGTGTGGGCGTGCACTATAGAAATTGTAACTTAAATAAATTCTGCGGAGTTGTATAATTAAAGAATCATGTTATTATCCACGTATCCTCCACGTGTTATAGAAGTTGAGCTGAAGCTCGTATTAAAGATCATGTTTAGGCTACGTGCTGATATTTTGGGACCCATGGGGTCGTGTTTCTATTAAATAAATTATTTTAAAATGTACAATTCATACTCAGTTATGTTCATGCATTGTAAGGATATTTAAGTTACCATGAGTGCACGCCCGTCACCTATGACAGGCGTGTGTGTTCTATAATTTGTTGGAGATGTCATATTCCTCATATCATCCGGTTGTTATTTGTTTTACTTGTACGGAGTTAGCAGTTGAACTTGAAAGCATGCATATATTTTTGTACTGTTATTTTATATCGGTCTGTACCTACGAAGCTCGTCACTACTTTCAGCCCAGAGGTTAGTCTTGTTACTTATTGAGTTGATTGTACTCATACTACGCTTTGTACTTCGTGTGCAGATTCAGGTACTTTTGGATACGGTGGCTGCTAGATTTTAGGGATTTATTTGTTGGAGATTTCAAGGTAGCTGCTTGGTGTCCGCAGACCTTGACTCGTCTTCCTATCAGTTATTTGTACTATTATATATTCTTAGACAGTGTTGTTATCAGTCAAACCTTGTCATCATTTAGATGCTCATGTACTCAGTGACACCAGGATTTGAGAGTGAATGTGTTTAAGCATTTGTGGGATTTTCCATTGAATTTAATTATTATGTTTTCAAACTTAAAAAGAAATTGTGATTTATGTAGATTTTTGGCTTGCCTAGTATTGAGATAGGCGCCATCACGATATGTGAGATTTTGGATCGAGACAAGTTGGTATCCGAGCCTAGGTTACAAGTTGAGATCAAAGAACATAGCTTCAGTGAAAGTGCAGTGGAGAGGCCAGCCAGTCGGAGAAGCTACTTGGGAGACTAAGTGAGAGATGTGGAGCAAATATCCACACCTATTAGAGGCTCTAGGTATGATTCTAAACTCGTTCGAGGATGAACATTTATTTAAGAGGGGGAGGATGTAATGACCCAGCCGGTCTTTTTGAATAGTATAACCCTCGTTTCCCCCTTTACTGCTAAATTTATGATTTATAGTTGTTATGTGACTTCCCGGGTTAATTGGTTCGGGTTCGGTGAGATTTTGAAATGAATGGAGATACTTAGTCTCCAAAAGGAAAACTTAAGTTGAATTAAATGACCAGATGGTAAAGTATGTGTAAACGATCCCGGAATGGATTTTTGACGGTTCCAATAGATCTGTATCGTGATTTTTGTCTTAGGAGCATATCCGAATATTTATTTTGAGGTCCGTAACTAAATTAGGCTTGAAATGGTAAAAATAATAAATTTAAGTTTGAAAGTTTGACCGAGGAGTTATCTTTTTTATATCGGGGTCGGAATCCAATTTTAAAAATTTCATAGCTCCATTATGATATTTATGACTTGTGTGCAAAATTTGAGATTAATCGGACTTGATTTGATAGGTTTCGGCATCGAATATTGAAGTTGGAATTTGTTAGTTCTTATTAAGCTTGAATTGGGGTGTGATTCATGATTTTAGCGTTGCTTGATGTGATTTGAGATTTTTCACTAAGTCCGTGTGATGTTTTAGGACTTGTTGGTATATTTGGTTGAAGTTCTGAGAGCCTCGGGCGTGTTTCTGATGGCTAATGGATTAAATTTTGGACTTGGAATGCTGCTGGAATTTTTCTGATGCACTGTCTGGTTTCCTTCTCCACGTTCGTGAGAGAGGTTTCGCGTTCGCGAAGGAGAAATGGAGGCAGGAGAAGTTTTGTTCTTCATGTTTGCGAAGAAGGGACCACGTTCGCGAAGGGTCGAAGGCAGTGTTCATCGCGAACGCGTAAGGGCGTTCGTGTTCGCATAGATGGGCGAGGCCAGGATAGGCAACGTTTATTAAGGATTCGCTTTCGTGAAGGGGATATCGCGTTTGCGAAGGCCAAACCTAGTAAGGCATCGTGTTCGCGATGTTGTCTCCGAGTTCGCGAAGAGTAATGTTGGACGACACAATTTTGTGCTTCGTGAATGTGAGGCACTGACCGCGTTCGCTAAGAAGAAATGTTTGGATAGAATGTTTAAAATCTAAAAATGGGTCTTTGTCCCATTTTCCATTTTTGACGGATTTGAGCTCAGGAAGAGGTAATTTTCGGGAGATTTTCAGAGAAAATAACGAAGTAAGTTTTCTTAACTCAATATTGCTCAAATTACCCAAATCCATGCTTGTTTTTAACATTTAATATATGATTTAAGTTGGAAATTGTGAAAACCCTCTTGGATTAATTTGGAGATTTGAGAGTCGATTTGATGTCGGATTTTTATTGGAAAATGTAAAATTTTATATAAAATTAATTTCTATAATTTGTATTGACTAAATTGAATTAATTATGGCTAGATTTGAGGCGTTCGGAGGCCGATTTGCGAGTCAAAGACATAGCAGAGTAAGGAATTATACAGTTTGAGGTAAGTAACACTTCTAAACTTGGTTCTAAGGGTATGAATCCCTGAATTATGTGTTCTATAGTTCGTTGGAGGTGACGTACATGTTAGGTGACGGGCATGTGGGCGTGCACCAAAGAAATTATAACTTAAATAAATAATGCGGAGTTGTATAATTAAAGAATCATGTTATTATCTGTGTATCCTCCACGTGTTATAGAAATTGAGCTGAAGCTCGAAATAAAGATCATGTTTAGGCTACGTGCCGATATTTTGGGACCTATGGGGTCGTGTTGATATTAAATAAATTATTTTAAAATGTATAATTCATACTCAATTATGTTCATGCATTGTAAGGATATTTATGGGATCGGGCTGCACACCGCAGCAGGCCTTATAGGCTTTATATGTTATGGGAACGGGTTGCATACCGCAGCAGGTCTTATTGGCTTATTTATTACTATGGGGTCGAACTGCACACTGCAGTAGGCCATATTGGCTTTATATCACACTTGGGCTGAAGGAGCCCCTGCGGAGTCTGCACCCCACACAGTGAGCGTAGATGATTATATATATTCGGGATGGAACTTCCTAAGGCATGTACTTGCCTTACTTATTTGTATTTTGTATTTGTAATGAATTTCCCTGGGCTGGATTGGTCTTATACGGTACTGAGTCACTGACTTTCAATTGATGTATACATATACAGGACGAAACTTCCCTGGGCTGGATTGACCATGTACGGTAATGAGTGACCGTGAGTACACGAGGTTTCCACTGAGATGTCATATGTGATTTATTTTACTTGTACGGAGTTAACTATTGAACTTGAAAGCATGCCTACATTTCTGTACTGTTATTTTATATCGGCTTGTACATGCGGAGCTCGTCATTACTTTCATCCTAGAGGTTAGTCTTGTTACTTATTGAGTTGATTGTACTCATACTACACTCTGTACTTCGTGTGCAGATCCAGGTACTTCCGGATAGGGCGGCTACTAGATTTCACGGATTTATCTATTGGAGATTTTGAGGTAGCTGCTTGGCATCCGCAGACCCTGACTCTTCTTCCTGTCTGTTATTTGTACTGTTCTATATTCTCAGACAGTGTTGCTATCAGTCAGACCTTGTCATCATTTAGATACTCATGTACTCAATACACCGGATTTTGGGAGTGTATGTGTTTAAGCATTTGTGGGATTTTCCATTAAATTTAATTATTATGTTTTCAAACTTAAAAAGAAAATTGTGATTTATGTAGATTTTTGGCTTGCCTAATATTGAGATAGGCACCATCACGACATGTAAGATTTTGGGCCGTGACAGTCGTGTATTTGTCTAGGCTAGGATTAGGGTTTCAACGAATGGCTCTTTCAATCTTTCTTCAATTCAAAACTGGAATGAAAACTTCAAATCCAAAGAAAGAATGAAAACAATATGAGTAATTTGATGTGTCATATGTTCGATTGTATATTATGTTACACGGTGGTGGTTTGCAACTTGTATGAGTATTTCCTTTTTTTTTTTTTTTTGGGTGGGACCTTTTATTTTTTGTCATAAGAATTAAGTTTTTAACCATAATCATCAAATAACAAATTTGGCTATACTCTAATTTCCGTAGGAATTTCGTAACAACAAAAATTAGTATTGGTTGTATGGCTGAAACTTGAGCACCAATGCGCCTAGTAAATATCATTGACTTCCCCTCCAAGAGGTACGACAAGTCTTAGACAAAATCCGGCATATGTGATATTAGGCGAAGTCTAGGTGATTTGGCGATTGTTTATACTCTCGCTTGATTATGTTTCAATGTCATTATATGGTTAAATGATGAAAAATGGGCTCTAATTGTGAATTTTACACATTGCAGGATGGTGGGCCTATATGATGCCTTAAAGTTGTGATTGGAGTTGCATTGGAGCAAGGAAGACCCCTCGGAGTTGAGTGCGCGCAAGGACGAGATAAAAAATTGAAGAAATAATGGTCCAGACTAGCGCGAAGTTAGCGCGATCGCGCTAGTGTAGAAGCTGGAGGCAGAATGTCAGGAAACTAGCGCGAACTATAGCGCGAGCTCTAGCGCATTCGCTCTAGTCCCAGTCCAAAAAAGAGTCTGTTAGGAGGCAAAATTGGAAACTTGAAGAAAAATTCACTTAACCTATATAAAGTCAAGCTCGCCCAAGGAGTTAAATATCAATGTTTTCATAGTTTAGTGTAAGAAACATAGAGGCAAGAGGCAAGCAGAAAAAGCCAACATCAAGTTCTTCTTTTCTTCTTCTTGTTTTTACGTTTTGAATGAAATTAAACATTATTGAGATGAACACTGCTATGAGTAGCTAAAACCCATTGTTCTAGGGATGGGTGAAACATGATTGTTGTGGTTCAGTGTTTAATTTAACGAAGTTGATTTTATCATATTGGGTTGTTTATTTAATTATGTTCTCAATTATTTTGCTGAGTAGCTAACGGTGAAATACTATCTACGAATCTAGAGTTGAACTCGAAAGTGAAAACTTTGGATTGCATATAGAATTAAATAGAGCAAGTTCTTAAACCTGGGCATCGGGGAACGGATTCACAATTAGGAAAGACATGTACCTAATAGCCTTGCTTGATTGAAACACAGGAACTGTAAACGCATTCTTGTTAATCTTAACTCCATAGACATATAGGCATTGAGTTAATTTGAATAGACAAGTAGGGAATCGAAAGATCCTTATGAGCATTATCAACCCTGTCAATCAATAACCCAGATAAATCAATTAGTTATTTTAAGCTAAGAACGCAACATGATTGTTACCTAACCCGTGACACTAGAATATCTCCCTCTATTGATTGTTAATCGAAATTACTGATTGTTTGGTTGATTATTCTAGTTATTTTAGTAATTGATATTTTTAGGTAGTAAATTAGAGACAATTATATTTTGTGAGAAATATCTTGGATCAATAAGTTAATTGTGTTTGAATCAGTTAAAAGTTAATCACAAGTCTTCGTGGGAACGATACTCTACTCACTACTTTATTACTTGACGATCACGTGCACTTGCGTGAGTGTTTTGATCGCAACAAGTTTTTGGCACCGTTGCCGGGGACTTAGAAATTAGCTATTTGGCTGGTTTAATTTTTATTGATTATTTGTTCAAGATTTAATTTTTAGTTTACCTGGAGGAGCCGAAGCGCAAACAATCTACTTCCCCTTGATCCTGAAATTGAAAGAACATTTCACAGAGTGAGGAGGGAAGTAGACGCAAGAACTAGAATTGAAAGAGAGTTGGACATAGTAGTCCAACCACAGCCAATAGAGATGGCAGCGAATGAGGAACGCGTGGTGATTGAAGCCGCAAGGCCCAGTCTTGCTAACATGACTCAAGCTATTATGAAGCCTGATATCACAGGTCACTTTGAACTCAAACAGTACATGGTACAGTTGATACTGTCCACTGGGCAATATGTGGGTCTACCTCATGAAGATCCGCAAAGGCATATTCAGAATTTCTTAAAAATTACGGACACTTACAATTATCCGAATATTTCCAAGGACTATGTTAGGCTGACACTTTTCCCCTTTTCACTGCTTGGGGACTCTAAGGAGTGGTTGCAGAAGGAGCCCGCTAACTCAATACGCACTTGGGATGATCTAGTAAGGAAATTCTTAATCAAGTTTTTCCCCACTAAGAAAACAAAGGTATTGAGGAGTCAAATTTTTAGGTTCGAATAGCGAGATGGCGAGACACTTCGTCAAGCATGGGAAAGGTACAAGAATATGCTCAGATACTGTCCACATCATTGCCAAACTGATGAAGTATTGGGTCACACTTTCGTGGATGGGTTAGATGATGCCTCAAAGATGAATCTTGATTCAGCTTGTTGGGGGTAGTTGCATGGCCAAACCATACAGTAAAATCCAAACCTTGCTAAATAACTTCACTGCTAATGATCATAATTGGCAAGGTGAGGGTGATTCACGAAAGGCAATTAAGCAGAAATCAACTGGAGTACTTGAGCTCGATGACTTGACAGCCATGAGAGCCGATGTTGCAAAGTTGGCTAATTAGATGACTAGGATGACAATGCAACAACCATAACCAATGCAATATGTACAACAAATGGCTATTTGCTGCGAATTATATGGTGACAATCATATGAGTGACATGTGCCCTACGAATCCTGAATCCATATACTATGTGGGGCAGCAGAACAGAGGTCAAACGAATCAGTATGCACAATACGGGAATTCTTACAATCTAAATTGGAAGAATCATCTCAACTTCTCATGGGGTGCAAATCAGCAAAATCAGAATCACTATAGACCCTAAGGGAATTTCAATCCACCTCAGAAGCCACCCCAACAAATGGAAGAGAGTACAAATGATTTGCTAAAGAAGTTGTTTCTTGACAATGAGCAGCTCAGAACCGATTTCAAAAATCTTGAACGGCAGATGGGGCAGTTGGCAATGAATAAGAACACCAGACCTGCAGGTACTCTCCCTAGTGATACAGAAAAGAATCCTCAAGTGAATGCAGTTACACTCAGAAATGGGAGAGAGCTGGAGGAAATGCCAAAGAAAAGAAAATACAAAGCCACACCCGAGGGGGAGTTGATACCTAAGGAAACTCATGAATCAAAGAATACTGATGCACTTCCAGAGCCAGTGGAAGCTACAAGGCCACCACCACCATTCTCCCAGAGATTGCAGAAAAAGAATGATGATCGCATGTTCAGCAAATTTCTCTCCATGTTGAGCCAGGTTCAATTAAATATCCACTTGTTGATGTACTGGTGAAATTCCAAAGTATGCTAAGTACATAAAGGATATAGTGGCTCACAAGAGAAGATTGAATTAATTTGAGACAATGGCACTTAATGAGGAGTACACCTCAAGGGTCCAGAACAAGCTTCCTCAAAAGCTTAAGGATCCTGGCAGTTTCACCATTCCGGTGCGCATTGGTAATATTGATGTGGTTCGTGCTCTTTGCAATTTGGGGGCGAGTATAAATCTGATGCCCTTATCTTTGTTCAAGCAATTGGGCCTGGGAGCTCCAAGGCCAACTACTGTGATGTTGCAGTTGGCTGATATATCAATAACACACCTCGAGGGTGTGATTGAAGATATGTTGCTGCAAATTAGAAAATTTATCTTCCCGGCTGACTTCATTATCCTGGATTATGAGGCTGATGAACTGGTCCCAATCATATTGGGGCGACCTCTCTTGGCTACTGGTGATGCAGTTATTAAAGTGAGAGAGGGAAAAATGATTTTGAGGGTGGATGATGAGGAAACAGTCTTTAATGTGTACAAAGCAATCCAAGTCCCCCGCCACTATGAAGAGCTCTCAATGATATCCGTTGTTGAGGTTGATGAGCAAATTCTTGGCACGAGTGTATATCTAGATGACTCTCTAGAGAAAGCACTTATGTTGCTCAATAGCATGGGAAATGATGAGGAGGTTGAGAAGATGATGCACATCCTGGATACATATTGTGCTTACATGCATGGGACACACCCCTTTGAGCCATTGAATAGGCCAGATGGGCCACCCTCAAACCGTCAATTGAGGAGGCACCAAAATTGGAGCTTAAATTGTTGCCCCCTACCTTCAATATGCTTATTTGGGTGACTCTAACACCTTACCTATTATTATTTCTTCTGAATTGTCTAAATTGCAGGAAGAGAAGATGTTGAGGGTGCTACGTGAGCACAAGCGAGCGCTTGGGTGGACAATGTCTAACATCAAAGGCATTAGTCCAGTTTTTTGCATGCATAAAATCCTCATGGAGGACGGACACAAGCCCAGTGTAGAGCAACAATGCCGACTCAATCCAATCATGAAAGAAGTGGTAAAAAAAGAAGTGATTAAGTGGCTCGACGCAGGTATTGTATTTCCAATCTCAGATAACAAATAGGTAAGCCCCGTTCAATGTGTACTTAAGAAAGGGGGGATGACTGTGGTTGTTAATGAAAATAATGATTTGATTCCCACAAGAACTGTCACTGGGTAGAGGATTTGTATATATTATCGAAAATTGAAATATGCCACCCAAAAGGACCACTTCCCTCTCCCCTTTATTGACCAAAATGCTTGATAGATTGGCTGGCCAGTAATACTACTATTTCCTAGATGGTTACTTCGGTATAATCTGATTGCTATAGCCCCGGAGGACCAAGAGAAAACCACATTTACGTGTCCCTATGACATGTATGCATTCAAGAGAATGCCTTTTGGTCTCTGTAATGCACCTGCGACTTTTCAAAGGTGTATGATGGCTATTTTTACTAATATGGTTGAAAAATTTGTAGAAGTGTTCATGGATGATTTTTCTGTGTTTGGGTGCTCTTTCGATAACTGCTTAATGAATCTCGATAAAGTACTTGCTAGATGTGAAGAGATAAACCTGGTGCTAAACTGGAAAAAGTGCCACTTCATGGTACGAGAAGGTATAGTATTGGGGCACCAGGTGTCTAAAAATGGTTTGCAGATGGACAAAGCAAAGGTAGAAGCAATTGAAAAATTGTCCCCACCAACGTCCGTCAAAGGCATTTGCAAATTCTTGGGCCATGCAGGTTTTTATCGTCATTTCATTAAAGATTTTTCGAAAATTTCCTCTCCCTTGTGCAGGTTGCTCGAGAAAGATGTCTCCTTCAAGTTCGATGATGCCTGTCTGAAAGCATTTGAGGAGCTGAATGGAAAGCTAGCGGCTGTACCAATTGTCATTGCCCCGGATTGGGGGCAACCCTTTGAGTTGATGTGTGACGCGAGTGACATAACTATTGGAGCTGTGTTAGGGCAAAGGAGAAATAAAATCTTTCACTCTATATACTATGCGAGCATAACTCTGAATCCATCCCAGATGAATTACACAGTTACTGAAAAAGATTTGCTTGCAGTTTGTGGGTGTTTGACAAGTTCAAATTATATTTAGTGGGGACCAAAGTCATCATCTACACAGATCATTCAGCTATCAGGTACTTGTTTGAGAAGAAAGACGCCAAGCCGAGACTGATTCGTTGGGTCCTTCTCTTGCAAGAGTTTGACTTAAAAATCCGAGATCGAAAAGGGACAGAGAACCAAGTGGATGATCACTTGTCCAGGTTAGAAAATCGGAGCCATGTATCTGAAGGTGGGTCTATCAAAGAAATATTTCTTGATGAGCAGTTATCGGCAATCACCCCAAATGAAGCCCCATGGTATGTAGATTATGTGAATTTCATTGCAAGTGGGGTGACACCACCGGAATTGACACTCGATAATAGAAGAAGGTTCCTACATGATGCGAGGTTATATATGTGGGATGAGTCATTCTTATACTGGCTATGCGCAGATCAATTGGTGCAAAGACGTGTTCCAGAAGAAGAGATGCATGCAATATTGCATGACTGTCACGTGTCACCATACGGAGGACATCACGGGGGAGATAGAACCACCCAGAAAGTTGTACAATTAGGTTTCTATTGGCCCAAATTGTTTAAGGATGCACATGCCTTTGTTAAAATGTGTGATAGATGCCAGAGAACCGGAACGATCACCAAAAGGCATGATATGCCTTTGCAGAATATACTAGCAGTAGAGCTTTTTGATGTTTGGGGGATCGACTTCATGGGACCTTTACCATACTCTAATGGGCACAGGTACATTTTGGTGGTAGTGGACTACATGTCTAAGTGGTGGAGGACATTGCTCTTCCCACTAATGATGCCAAGGTAGTGGTGAGTTTTGTAAAGAAGCACATCTTCACACGTTTTGGAACTCCACACGTGTTGATAAGTCATGGAGGAACGCACTTTTGCAACAAATTGCTGAATAATATCCTTGCAAAATATGGTGTCAAGCACAAGGTTTCCACGGCCTATCATCCCCAAACGGGTGGTCAAGTAGAAGTGTCAAACAGAGAGGTGAAGCAGATTATGGAGAAAATAATGAATGGAAATAGAAAAAACTGGGCTGGAAAGCTCGACGATGCATTATGGGCATATCGAACTGCATATAAAACTCCCATAGGTACTTCTCCGTATAAATTAGTTTATAGGAAGGCATGCCACTTGCCCGTCGAAATTGAACACAAAGCCTATTGGTCAATTAAAAAGTTGAACATGGATATGGAGTTAGCTGGAGAGAAGAGGTTGCTACAACTCAACGAGCTTGATGAGTTTCGATTGCACGCTATGAAAATGCCAAATTGTATAAAGAGAAGACTAAGAGGTGACATGACAAACACATCAAACATCGAGAGTTTGAGCCGGGTCAAGAAGTTCTGTTATTCAATTCGAGGTTGAAGATCTTTCCCGGAAAGCTTAAAGCTCATTGGTCAGGCCCTTTCGTTGTGGTAAGTGTGAAGCCTCGTGGAGCTGTGGAGTTGCGGGATATGAACTCAAATGGTACCTTCTTGGTAAATGGCCAGCGGATAAAACATTATTGTGGAAGTGACATTGTACATCACAAGACCTCGATGGACCTGTCAGATGCTTGATAATGTGTTGAGTCGTGTCGCGACATTAAATCAGGCGCTGGATGGGAGGCAACCTATTGAATTGTTGTAACCGTCGAGCCGCGACAATTACTAAGGCGCTGGTTGGGAGGCAATCCAACAATAGTTGTTGTGTATTTGTACGTTTTTTAGCATGCTAACCAATACATATGACAAAGGGTAGGCGAAAAGACCATCGACCAAGGTAAATACAGGTGAAAAGTGCAAAAACGAGTTGCCCAGTAGCACGATCGCGCTACAGTTCACGCTAACTGGGCGACATTCTGCCTAAGCTGCACAAACTAGTGCAAAGTTAGTGCAAAGTTAGCGCGAGTTCGCGCTAGATCTCTCGCTAAAAGCATAACAATCTGCCTGGACTAGCGCGAACACTAGCACGATCATGCTAGCGTTCGCGCTAGTCCCGCCCCAGAAATCACTGGATTGGGTCGTTTTAAAGTTTTTTTTAATATTTTTAATTTTTTTTCCAGTTACTTTTACCTTTTTAGCATAACTTAAATCCCCCAATGTACAACCCCTTCCCACGATCCAAATTATTCCCCGATCTTCCAAAATCTCACTATTCCCTCTCCCCCCCAATCTCGCGATTTCACTCACCCCACCAGGATCACGCACAAGTTCTTCTCTTTACTCACCACCATCCACACCACAGGTATAAGCCCCTAGTTGAAATTTCTTCTATTTTTCTCTTCTTAAGTTTGTTTTTCTTTCTTTCGATTTTTAGTTATAGTCCAGTGTGTTGTGTAGTAGTTGTTCTTTGCTTTTTATGTGGAGGAATTGGAAGACTAAATTATGGTGTTGGTGGGTGATAAGTATGGGGTGGGTGGTACTTGATTTGTGCTATTGATGAGATTTTGGGGTGGATTCATGTTCTAGAATACTCAAAAAGAGTTGTGAAGGCCTAATGCCCACAAGGTGTTTGTGGAAAGGCCTTAATGACTACTACTATGTAGTTGTGACCACTCAAGCGGGTGAAGTCTGAGTAACCGCAGTGTGTCATATATTTGTGTTAAACCTTGCTAATGTAGCCCCGTTTTTCAGGTATTATGGCACCATCTTGAAAGCGCCGCTCCACAGGTCCATCATCAAGCAGCCAAGCCGACGCACCTAGGACACAGGGGGCAGCACATGCATCCCCTTTTGACAGTAGAAAATTTGTCTCAGCGGCGGCTCAAGGCCGCTTTGTGGAGAAAGCTACTAAACAGCCAATTCCGGAGAGAGGGATTGATATGAATTCACTCCAGCATAAATGCCTTCACATGTACACGGAGCTATTAAGGCGGGGGCTGCAGACCTTCATAAAAGAGCCAGGAGAGGCCAATGCAATGGTTGTGCGGAAGTTTTACACTAATCTACCTGAGCATGACAATAGTATGGTCACAGTGCGCCGCAAGGCGGTACATGCATCTGTTGAGGTGATACAGATGGCATACCATTTGCCCCCTCCCGTGCCCGAGCATGATGACTTCTATGAGTATGGACGGAACCCAACTAACGCGAAGTGGGAGAAATTCTTCAATGCAATTTGCGTACCCGGAAAAGAGGTGGAATGGATGCAATACGGAGAGAAGTTTCACTCCTAAGTTTTATCCCCTGAGGCGAAGAGCTGGTTGTATGTGGTTAACAACCGTCTCATTCCGTCCAAAAACACCATAGAGGTAAATACACCCCGAGCCGCCTTGATTTGTTGTTTCATGAAGGGTCTTGACTTCGATATAGCCAAGGTGATCCATGACGAACTGTTTGTCCGGTGCCCCCTCCGCAGGTATGGGTTCTTTTTCCCCTCTCTAGTGACTCAGCTTTGTGGGCAAGCTCGGGTGCCTGAGAATCTACGAGTAGATTGTTTAGTATGAAATGGTCACAAGGTCCGACCTGACAAAGGCATCATGGCGACAGAGCCAACAACATCAGGTGGAGCGGATGAGAGTGGCTCCGATGACTCGGAGGAAAGGGTGGCTGATCAGATGAATGTGGAGGGTGAAACACATGCCCATGCACCCAGCGCATCAACTGAAGCACTGTCCAGAGCAGCCTCATCTTTAGGGATTTCTAGAATGTCCCATTTTACAATGATGGAGCAGGAGGTGGCTGGGTTGCGCTCTTCCGTAACTGAGTTAGGTACTCGTGTAGACACAATGGCTGCCCAGCAGACGAAGTCTGAGAAAAAGTTTTTGGGCTGGTTGAGAGCTTTGGGACGTGTATGCCATGTGAACCCCGACACTGTCTCCGACCAGGAGTGAGCTTTCAGGGAAGTTCCTTTACCTCCCTATTACTTCAATTCTTAAGCCATGTGGACATGTCTTCATTTTAAGTGTGGGGTGGGGGATACTTCAGTGTATGTATGTAAATGTATCAATCGTAGGTACGCATGTTTTGTTTTGTTTTAGGGCTTTGATAGTTTTAGTGATTGTGTAAAAATTCATTAGAGAGTTCATTAGTTTAAACTAGGTAAGTGGCTTGTCCCGACGACGGATCTCTTTCGGCAGGGTTCTTGAGGGACTAAGTTGATCAACGAAAAAAAATTGAAAAATATGAAGACTCTTCCTGATGACGGATCCTTTGGACAGGTTTTCTTGAGAGAAGTTAGTATATAAAAATACCAAAAAGATTTTTTTTAGGTAGTGTAGTAGCTCCCCCTTGATTTTTCTTTATGCCACGGTTCTTTTTCAAGGGTTTAAACTTGAACCCGGTTTAGGTAGTTTTTTTAGTGTTTTATTTTCTTTTTGATTTATAGATTAGGTTTAATGGGCTACGATCTAGAGAATTAAAAGAGAACCTATAACGTTGATGCACCTGAATACAACAAAAACTAGAGTGTAACGCTTAGTCCTATTGGTTGAACTCCACTTATGTGCCTTAATTTGTACGTTTGTCACTGACTTGAATGCTCATAATGGAGTGTCTCGATGAGTTGATCTGGAATGAGTTATATACCATGTGTGGTGAGGTTTTTGTGTAGTCCTTGTATTGTACTTGTGTCTAGAACTTGCCCGGTATGTGAGTTGAAGCGAAATTTTAGGTGATGTTCGGTTTGAAAAGTGATTTTAGGCTTTATTTGATCTTTTTTTGAGCTTTATTATTTATCACAAATAAAATTTATCCCTAGTCAACCATTTTGAACATATAGACTTTTATTTGGCACTCACATTACAAGCATATACCCTTTTTGTTCTTAATTGATATTGTTTTGATCCCTTTTTCCTTTTAAAGCACTCTAATCGTGAGATGAGTGCTAAAAGAAGTAAGAAGGAACTAAGAGTGGGATGACTTTTGAGTGGAACCAATGAAAGAACGAAGGGTGCACTTATTCTGTAAAATAATACACCACTAGCGAAATTTGGAAAAGAAAAACAAAATCTGAAAAAAAAGAAGAGATAAGTAAAAGTGAATAAATTGTTGTCCGATTTGTGCTAGTGGGAAATTCATTAAGGTAGTGCTTAAAGAGAAAGGGAACGTTGTTTGGGGGTGATATTGTGTGAAAGTGAAATAGATTGAAGAAATTGCGCTAAAGTTGATTATGTGATGTGTTAAAGTGCTTAGGAGGGTAAACCACTATTCCTAAATATATCATACCCGTCCCTTAGCCCACATTACAACCATTAAAAAGTCCTAATTGGTTTTAGACCAAGCGAGCCTACATTAGTAGAGATTTACATTAAGGGCAAGCTTATGGTACCAATTGCATGCATGCGACTTCTTTTGTGAGTGTGAGTAATTTTCTTTGATATATGTGAGCATGAAATCCGAATGTATGAATTGATTTTATTTTCTTAGCTGTGATTGTGAGGGCATGTGACTCGTGAAGGAAAAGTAAGTTTGGCTTCCGTGTAGAGTAGTTTGAGAACGTGTGAATATTGCATGACATTTGAGAGTCGACCTTTGAGGCTGAGATTATTCACTACTAGGCGTAGCATATGTGAATTGTTCTGGGTGTAAAGCGTTAAGGAAAATTGTTGAGTGGAACCTCTAGAGAGTATAGTTTGATTGCTCGAGGACTAGCAATGAATTAAGTGTGGGGTGTTGATATTAGGCTAAGTCTAGGTGATTTGGCGATTGTTTATGCTCCCGTTTGATTATGTTTCAATGTCATAATATGGTTAAATGATGAAAAATAGGCTCACACTTTCCTAAGGTCATAGGATCAATTTCTACTAGTCACAATTTTTTTTAATTTTTTTTTTTTACTTCTTCACGGAGATCATGCCTCCTCCACTGCTGCGCATTACATAATTGTAAGCGACACATGCTAGATTATGCAATTTAATTCTGCTTCAAAAGGCTTATTTAATATATTTCAGCATATAAATTTAGGATTAGTTGTTTAAACCTTCCTCAGTTTAGCAAAACTAACAGTCTATTTTGCTAAGTTTTTAAAATTTGCTTATTTTGAAAAATATTTTTGTTACAAGTGCTTTTCTAATTAATTTTAAAACATAAATTTTATCAATATTATAGCAACACTATGCTTTGCCAAAGTTCCAAACGCACTTATGAGGAAATGCTACTATTTTTTAGCTTTTAAAAAATAACTTCTGCTACGAAAAGCTAAGCTGGACAAATAACTCAAATCTCTAAATATTAATCTTTTTTTTAAAAACATTCTTTTGCCATCACAAAAATTTGGCCAAATAGGCTAATTAATCAACCATTGAGAACTATAAAAAAAACCTTCCACATGTAATAGCAAAAGTTCAAGGTGTTAGAATTTTGGCATACTTTGACCAAGTTCCCTACTTTGCCTACTTTCCTCTTTGAATGAAAGTAATAAATAAAATAAAATATGGAACAATACCACATAAAAAATTACTCCTAGCTAATCTTTAAATCGGTGAGCATTTCACTTATAATATATCAAGTTAAAGTAATAATGTTATTTTAACCCTCTTTCTTATTTCTAGTATTGTTTTGGGTAAACCAATAAAGTTGAAATGAAAACTTTATTTTATGGATAGAAATTTTACCAAATAGCCACTTTAAAGGGTTGTTATGTAGAAATTAGTCGGTGCATCCTGAATTTCAGTTTTCTAATTCAAATTTTTAGGACAATATTGATTTTAACAATTGGTTGAGTAGGCTTGTATACCGAAATATTAGTTTGAATTTTTGTCAAAAAGACATGTTTTAAATTAGAGTTGATATTCATTTAGTTTTTCTAATGAAGACAAGAGGGGTTGCTCTGATGGTAAGCAACCCCCACTTCCAACCGAGAGGTTGTGAGTTCGAGTCGGGGTCTATTTGGAAACAGCCTCTCTACCCCAGGGTAGAGGTAAGGTCTGCGTACACACTACCCTCCCCAGACCCCGCTAAGTGGGATTATATTGGGTTGTTGTTGTTGTTGTTGTTGTTGTTGTTGCTTTTACAACTTCCCAATGGTCATTATGTATTTTGAAGAATAATTTTCTTTACTATTATTGGATTTATAACTTCAATTTCCAAATCAATATAAATAAGTCTGTTTTTTTTTTATAGAGTAGAGGATAATATTATTAAAGACCATATAAATTACCATTCTCAAAAGCTAACAAGTAACTTAAAAAACTTTCGAGAAGGCATCTTCGTTAACAAAAACAAAAACAAAACAAAAAATTAAACGTTCTAAGTAATGACTATGAGAGCGCCAATATCAACTAGAAAAGTAAAACAGGCATGAACTCATCTAACATTATAAATATCGACATTTCGCGAAACTTGAATATTTCAATAAGGCGATTCGATTTCATACTAATGTAGTAGTATAGGAACTATTCCGATTTCGGTGAAGTTACAAATTCGAAGAACTCGAGAAATTTTGATTGAGTTGACCACAAGTATCACAACATAAATAATTTACAGTAATATCAAATATTTACGTGAAATCTCCATATTTTATTATAAAAGTCATAGTTCCAACATTCATCCCATGCTTAATATTCATAGTTGAAACTTTAAAAGAGAAGAAGAAGAAAGCAACAAATTAAGACTATTCAATGTGATATAAGAATAGGTGCATAAGAATACTTTGAATTGTATTACCAATGGTTATGCTGAAATAGCAAGGGGTCATTTGGTTTGAATACAAGTTATGCTGACATTATTTATGCTGGGATTAATTATACTTATATTATATTTTGTTAACTAATTGATATGTTGTATTAATCCTGAAATTGTTAATTTTATTGCTTTATCCTGAGAGAACTTATTCTACGACTACTATTCCACCTTCTGGCAGATATAAGTTATTCGAGTACTATTTTTGATCATGTGATAACTTATCTCGGGATTACTATTCCACCTTATGGCAGGTATAAGTTATCATAATATTATTTTTAATTCCAGAATAATTTATTTAGTAATCAAACAAAGGATAAGGCGATACTAAATTTTTATCCCAGAATTATATGTACTTATTCATTATACCAAACGACCTATTAGTATCTCTCAATTCTTAATTGTTGTATTACCAACTATTTTAAGTTCGAGCCATAAAAATGAAATCGTCGATGATAAGAAAGTAATTTTACCTTCAAATAAGAATTTCGATCCAAATTCAAATTTAATCAAACACCAAAATAAATAGCTAATAGGAGATAGAAGTACTTTGAATTGTGACCTTGACCGTTACAATGTGGAACATGGATAGAAATTCAGTTTATTCAGCCATCTTTCTTGTACCCCTAAAAGAAACGTAAACTATATGCAGTTAAAAACAAAGCAAAACCCATTTTAGTCTTCTCTTCTTTGTCTTTATATTAGGAATAAATTCTTTTTTTTTTCCCACAAGAAAGAAAGAAAACAGATATATAATCTGTGGAGCGCATTAATTCTCTGAATTCCTCAATCTCCTTGGCATTTCTAAACTAGACCTTCAACCCCAGGTAAATTCTCTAATAAACCCTTCAAAATTCTTATTTAATTATTGATCTAAATCTAGGTTTTCATGTTTAATTATTGAAAATGATTTATAGGTATTTGTTCAAATTTGTGTAGATGGAGATCGATAAAGCAATTAGAGAATGTGATGACGGAAGATTGAAGACTAAGTATAATAACGCCATTTATGTTATTAAAAGAGCACTAGCTCTTTACTCGTAAGTTTCCAAAATCTTTTTATAGATTCAACTTAATTGATCTGCTCTAATTTTGTGCAATTTTAAAGAATCAAATGAATTATTTGCTACTGGATAGGAATATTAACACATAGAGTAGTTCATTTTCAAGTTTTCTGCATTGTGATATCAGAGCATATTATTCTCTTGTTACCTTATGTTATATTATGCTGGCTGAGCAATAAATGCACAAAATTTCACTTTTTGTTTGAAGTTGTTGAATTATTAGTAAGTTATGCTTCCACTTTGTTTTTTTGTCTATAAATTTATAACTGTGATCGTTGTGCTCATCTTGGCTATTCCACCGGGTACCTGCATCCTGTCAGGGGCAGACTAGAAGCTCGAGTATAGGTTCGGCCGAACCCAGTTGCTTTTGTTCAAATAGTGTATTTGTGTTAAGAAATTCATTAAATTTATACAAAATATAAGATTAGAACCCAGTTATTAGCAATTAAAGTCGTTCTAAAATCCAGAACCCATAAAATTGAAATCCTAGCTCCTCCTCTGCATCCTTTACCAATATAATCCCTTTATCCTTTTTGTGTTGATCTAGCTGAAATTTCTTGGATTTAAGGGAAGATAATTTGGATGAGTAATTATATCCGGATTCAGCAGAGAACTTGTGAAGCTAATTCCTCAATTGAAAAAAGCATAAAAGTGTCACATAAAATTCAATAATGATTGAAACAATACTATTTATGTTAATTTGACTTTCTAAAATGGTATAGTTTGTCTTTCAGAGAAAGAGATCCTTTTTTGCCTCCAGAAAATAGGCTAAAGACAGTGAGTAAATAAAACAGGATGGAATGACTTGCATCTTAGGAACATGATTTGATCTGAGAGCTATCACTATTACTCTTCCGTCTTAAGATGAAGTTGGCTAAGCATTTCTCAGCTTTCCTTGTTTTGATATTGCTTATGTCCCCCACTGAGCAGTGTACAAGAGGTTGCGTTAAGCTTTAATGGAGGGAAAGATTCTACTGTAAGTTCTTTATGCGTTTCTTGGTGTTGAGGTCTAAATAGTTGTTTTTTCATAAATTTTTTACCACATTTAAATTTTTGTGATTCAGGTTTTGCTTCACCTGCTGAGAGCAGGCTGTTTTCTGCATGAAGCTGAGGAAAATAATTCAGGAGGAGATGCAGCTGATGGCGGAAAGACATTCCCGATACGAACAATATATTTTGAGAGCCCATCTGCTTTCCCTGAAATCAACTCATTTACCTACGAAGCTGCAGCAACGTATGTGAGAAATGATAGTTTACCTCGACCCCTTTTGCCAACTAAATTCCATATAAAGGAGCTGTTACAGTGGTGCCGCTGTAGATGATGCAATTTCCCTTGTTAATCATTTAGCTTGATCACTCTTCTCTTGCAGTTACAACATACAAGTGGATATTATTAGACTTGATTTTAAATCAGGTCTGGAGGCTCTGCTAAAGGCGAATCCAATTCGAGCTATTTTTCTTGGTGTCCGAATCGGAGATCCTACTGCAGTAAATATTTAGTTAACTAATCCAACTAGTCAATGATCTTCCAAATCTAAACCAGTATGATCTGCGGCTGACCACTGCTTATGGAACCTACTTTTCAGGTAGGTCAAGAGCAATTCTCACCTAGCTCACCTGGGTGGCCACCTTTCATGAGGGTGAACCCAATTTTGGACTGGTCATACAGGTTTGGCTACACCCTATATGCAGCTCATACACATGCAATATAAGTTAGTAAAACTGATGGGTGCAAATAAGAGGAAATAAAAAGAAAATCTAGCGGTTCTTAATCTTATTCTACTAGACTTTAAAACATGAATCCAAGTAGGATATTAATTGTCATCATACCTCACCATTTTCATCCGAGAAGAGACGACTACAAAAAGCTTTTACAGATTAATGTTAATATATTGTCGATATTGACATTCATTTGATCTTCATGATTTTTTCATGGAAATACTGTTAGAAGTATTAGTAGCCTCTAGAGTTGGAGGATTGAAGTGCAAACGCTAGCTTTCAAGTCCATTGACAGTTGGATTGAGATTAAAGCTTAATTATGCAAGGGTATAAGAAAGCAACGGTTGTATCTATAGAAAAGGTTTTTAAATCAATTAACCCAAATGGAGTTCACTAGAACATGTTGAAAGTAGATAATGGTTGACTTGAACTATTTCTTTTATAAGTTGGTTGCCTCGAACTATAGAAGAACAATTATGTATTAAATATAACACTTTTGATGCATTGATGCTCAAAAGATCTGCATCAAGTAAAAGAGGAAGAGTTTATTGATTACCAAGCATGTTGCTCCTTACATACAAAGGAAAACCCTCTTATAATACCAGGGGACTGATTTTGGTCTTTATTTGGTGTTATTTTACTGTAAGAAGCTTAACAGACTCGTAGGATATGACAAGCATAAGACTTTTGTCTATGGTTCCCAACCACTTGTCATAACCCTGAATCCAAGCTAACCCAATGTCAAGGCATCACAGCATTCTTCATTTTCCTAGTAGGCGAATTGCACTTATAAAAAACTGAAGGGCTAGCATTAGGTCCCTGGTTGGTTGTTCTTGCTCTCTGTTCCTACCAAAAGAAGTCACTTTCAATTGAAGGAGAAGGTGGAGTGGGAAGAGTTAAAGAATAGAGAGATTAAGGTGAAGATGTGTGTGTCCTTGCCTACCGCTCCTTCCACCCCCCTCCCCATCCCCCAAAAAAACCTCTTTCCCCTTCGGAATTCTGTATTTGGTAGTATTTTAAGTGATTATGTTTGAAATTTAGAAATTTTAGGTTCTTAAGCTAGATACCATGTGTGTATTCTGTTTGGCACCTATAAATGGTGTGTTATGGAGTTACAGATACATCTTTTCTTTTTGTTCTTTAATTATTATTTTCTGGTAGCAGAATATCTGCGATGTTGACAGTGTCTTAAATAGCTTCCATTTATCTGAGGGTGGTCGTGCCACTTGCCCTTTCAAAGTGTACTTTTCCTCACATTTGTACTATTCTTTTATATGACTGTTCCAGCGGTACTGCTCCTGTTCTGGCGGTCGTTCAAACGGCAACATGTCTATTTTTGATGATTAGCATCACCATTATTACGATAATCATTCTGGTGGCACTGCTTTTTCTTGTGAGTTCGAGTCACCCCAAGAGCAAGGTGGGGAGTTTTTGGAGGGAGGGATGCCAAGGGTCTATCAGAAACAGCCTCTCTACTCCAGGGTAGGGGTAAGGTCTGCGTACACATTACCCTTCCCAGGGATTATACTGGGTTGTTGTTGTTTTCTTGATATAGTAAACCCCATCCTCAAACATACAACCTACCTAGTTGGAGGTAGAGGGTCTCTTGCACTAGGCTATCCCTATCCAAGTATCTTAGCCATTCTTTCATTCACTATTTCTCCATTTTTTCTGATCATTTCTCTAGTAATTCTCCAGCAACAATCTGATGAGTGGAATGCAGAATGTTTTTGATAAGATTCCAGTGAGAGAACGTTTTTGGCAAGTTACCCTTGGCTGTTTACTTTTTTAAGAAAAACAAACTCAAGTAGTTTTCCTTACCTTGAGTTTGAGAGAACGTGTTAGAATATTAAGCTGTAGTGTTAGAATATTAAGTTGTAGTGTTAGAATGTTAGAAGTGTTAATTTCATTAGTTAAACATTGTCCCACATTTGAACAAAATTTATGTGTATTATGATTTATGGGTGGCACCCATAACTAAGTGTCTCTTCTCTTGTTCTCTCATGGTACTATATAGAAGAAAGGGTGTGCTAGTGGTTCCCTGGAATAATAGCTGCTTGAATGACATTAGGAGTTGTGGTAATGCAGAAGCGGGAACCAATTATGGTTTGAATTCTCGTACATGCTTTGGTTGAAGATAAACATTGCGTCAGTTGTTGGCCATGGCAAGTGCTGAATGTGTAATTTTCTGTTGTATTTAATTGATTTAATATGTCAATGCAGGATTGAATGTTTTTTACTATCATTTTGAAGCATTAAATGGGATTATCATGTGTGTGCTTCTTCCATGGCACCAAGAAATAACTTTCAAATCTTTAACCTTTAGAAAAAATAATCCAAAAAACTGAAAAAGTTTAACCTTTAGGACAGCCTAAAGGTAAGGAATCCAATATAATCCAGCTAAAGATAGAGATGACCACTCTTAGTCATTATCTCATTTCTAAACAAACTATTAGACATGACTCATGCGGTTGACATTTTCTTTCACTACTCACCCTTGTTGAATTGGTTGCATCACTGATTTTACCTTGTTCAGGGTTCTGCATGCCATTTTCAGTGAAAGATGTTCATTTGGCAAATTTATATTGATTTCATCTGCCATGATTTTGTGTATTTTTGATGACCTTGATCATCCACTTTACTGTTTGTTTCTCATATTGGATGAATTAAAATAACTAACCTGTAAAGTTTGATGCGACAGAGATGTCTGGGCGTTCCTATTGGTATGCAAGGTTCAGTACTGCAGTCTTTATGACCAGGGGTAATTTTCTGTTGTGTTACTTTAAAATTTATTAGATTTATCATCCTGCAATTACAGGAAAATATGAAATCTTAATCTTTCTAATTTAATTTGTTGAGATTTATACTAGTATCTCTTATATTGCTGATCTGATTTGTTCTACTTGATACTCATGAATTATACTTTGGAACTTCAGTTTCCAGAGGTACACTCATTGATTTGATCATCTATTTATTTTACTGCTCTTGTAGGTATACCTCAATTGGGAGCATTCATGACACTGTTCGTAATGCACTTTTGTGCATCAGGAACTCTGATAATAGTGAAGGGAAGTTTAAACCTGCCTATTTACTTGCTGATGGAAGGTTGGAAAGAGCTGGAAGGGTAAAGAAGAACTCCTCTCTGGTGTGTGGGAAATTATCTTCTATTAGCAATGGAGTGAAAATAGAGAATTTGAATTCCGGTAGCATGCTCACTGCCTCGATTATTACTGTGGGGGATGAAATTTTGTAAGTTATTGTTGCCTGACATTTGTATTTGATGATCCTTGTATCATGTTGACATGCTCTTCTAAGTGGTTTCTTTTCATTATATTAAATTTTGTTTGGATTTCTGCCATATCTTTATCTCTTATATTGTCCTTCGGTGTTTGTTCTTTTGAATTTTTTGATTGATCTGTTAGGATTTCATATTCTAGTTGTTGGTTCTTTTATGATCGGCTATTGTTGAACCTGAGAGTATTTGTTAAAAGTTATAAATTGTTGAACCTGAATGTACTTTAGTTGTTCCCGGAACACATTTAATCTCTTGGGTAACTAGATGTCCTGCATGTGAATCAAATTTCTGCAAGCACATAGTTTCTCCCTAACCCAGCTATCTCTGTTGATTTTCGTAAACAAGTTATCCTCTACTTCAACAGAAATTTCCCTCTAAATTGAACTCTTGAGTCTATAGTCCAGATGGAATGCAACAATCTTATTTTGAAGTGTAAACGATGTTGGCGTTTTATATCACACGATTTCATTTGAATTTTCTATTGTTTATTTTAGATGGTTATTATGTTTTTTCATAGGCATTTAGTCAAAAGACAGTGACTTGATGAGGGGCAGAGCACGGTCTTGGATTCTAGTTGATGTGCGTCATTAACACATTTTGACTTGCTCTTTTGGTAATCGGATGGACATAAGGGGACACTGTCAATTTTCTTTGCATTTGTCTATGTAGACGTGTACATTTTTCATTTGATTGGTAAACTGTGTCAATTGGAAAAGTTTACTATGCGGTTTCGTGTATTGCAAAATGTAGTCTATCTTTTCAGTTTGCTCTACATTAAACTCAACCATTTGAGGCAGAGAGCTAACAGGCTATAGAGACAAGTGAATATATATTCGCTCTGAACCTGAACTCTAATATTCCGTGCTCTCTACATCTGCTTGCTTATCAGATATTTTTCTCTTGGTTCCATAGCTCAGGTTTGGCACTGTAGAGGACAAATTGGGGTCTGTGTTGTGTAAAAAGCTCCATTCTATTGGTTGGGCAGTATCGCGAGTTGCTGTCACTCGAAATGATGTAAGTAATATGTTACTGGGAGTTTTTGCAATGTTTGCTTGAACTGTGCACACAGTTAAAAAGACTTCAAAGGTAGAAACAAAATCCTCGAATTCTCTATAAAGCTTCAGGGATAAAGGGGATAGCTTAACCTGAATATCTCCCTAGTGCTTGAAAAAAATTCATTACCATCCCAAGCCAATTATTAGCTAGAACAGTCAATTATAATTGCTTTCCTGAAGCACACCAGCTTTTTCCTTTATTTTCCACCTTGATAATTGAGAAACCTTAAACTTTTTGAATTTGAAATTTATTCTAGTCTCCAGTTTTAATCTCGTCCTTCTCAATTTTCAGATAGATTCTGTAGCCGAGGAAGTAGAGAGACGGAAGTCCACTGATGATATGGTAAGTGTTTGTCAGTGTGGATTATATCGTAGACTAGTCTGCAATTAGCTTCTATGTCTGTGATTATACACTATCAGCTCTAAGCATTGGTTTTTAAAATTGTTATCTTCCAACAGGTACTGATATATGGTGGGATAGGTCCATTGCATTCAGATGTTACTGTAGCAGGAGTAGCAAAAGCCTTTGGTGTTCGCATGGTACATAATGGGAACTTTTAAATGATTTGCATGTCTGGCTGATGTGGCATGTGTCGCAAACTTGATGTGCCATGTGCTGTACGCTGTTGGCTGCTTTTCAATTTTTTTTTCCCCTTCATTGGTGTTTGTTGTGTCTCTGTGAGAGAACACATTTGAAGGTGTAATTCTTTGCTTTTACTTTCTTTTCTACTGGGAGGAATGGCTTAATCAAGTTATAAGTTTTTATGAAGGTACAGGTCTTATTAGAAAAGAAGAAAATTATAAGAGAAGGATGATCAAACATCTAATTTTAAATTACCATGGTAAAGTCACCTAGATATGGTAAATGTATTTGATGGATAGATGTCTATGATTATACAACAACAACAACTAACCAGTATAGTCCCACAAGTGGGGTCTGGGGAGGGTAATATGTACGCAGGCCTTACCCCTACCCGAAAGGGCAGAGAGGTTGTTTCCAATCGACCCTCGGCTCAGGAAAGGAAAATAAAAACAAAAGCAAAAACAAAAAAGCAAAAACAGGAGAGTATTAGTAACTCTATGAAAAATCGCATAGACAATTATCAAAACATAAACCATAAACCATAAATAAAATGGCATGCAGTAATCTCAAAACGTAAACCAATAAACAAATCATCTATAGAGTATAGAGAGCCCTACCAAACCCCCAGACCGGGAAAGAAGTGCGAAAGATACAAGGGGCCCCTATCCGACAACCCTGATACTACAGACTCTCCTATCAAGGGCCATGTCCTCGGAAATCCGCATTCTAGCCATATCCTACCTGATCACCTCTCCCCAATACCTCCTGGGCCTCCCTCTGCCTAAACTCGCGCCAACCACCGCCAGCCGCTCACAACTCCTCATCGGGGCATCGGAGCTCCTCCTCCGCACATGCCCGAACCACCTAAGCCTCGCTTCCCGCATCTTCTCATCCACCGGGGCCACCCCCACCTTTTCCCGAATAACTTCATTCCTAATCTCATCCAACCTGGTGAGCCCGCACATCCACCTGTGCATCCTCATCTCCGCAACCTTCATTCTCTGAACATGAGAATTTTTCACCGGCCAGCACTCCGCCCCATACAGCATGGCAGGTCTAACCACAGCTC
>MU754409.1:75321-93274 GCA_026770625.1 Nicotiana glauca
GGGGGGAGAGAGGGGGGAGGGAGAGGTGACCGTTAGAAGCGGGGAGAGAGAAAGGGGGATGCTGGTGCTGATAAAGAAGGCTACAACATAACCCAGCAGTAGAAGACAAAGTACCAGAATAATATGCAAGTGGTAGCAATTTGATTGCTCTAATGTCTATGATTATGTGTTTATAAATGTGAATATAGTTTTTACGTGTAGCTTTAGATATGTTATACAACTATAATGCTTTAAATAATTAAATATTCACTAGTACTTCAATTTTACGATCCTTGTGTCATTCTGCATGTTCGAAAGATACGACAGCTTTGCCAGAGTCCGTGATATTTATGACACACTCTTTAAAAAATGTTATTTGATGTTTTGCTTTACACTGATATATCAGTGTCTCAAATCTTTCCATTACTTTCTTTTTCAGGCTCCTGATGAAGAATTTGAAGAACATCTGAGGCACCTTATAGGTGAAAAATGCTCCGGTGACAAGAACGAGGTTAGAGCTTTTCTTTAATGCAATATTGTGGGCAAGAATGGCACGGTGTTGTTACTATCATACCTGTGCTTTTTGAGTTTGGTGCTTCTGTTACCTTCTACTGCACTGGTACTAAGAAATCTCTCATTCCATTCTGTTTGGAGTCGATTGAAAGGTTAAATGAAAAAGCTCCTTGATAGGCTATGAATCCAGTTTACATGAACAAAACTGTTATTTTTTTCTTGAAACCTTGGAATTCATTTCTGCATCTTGATTGGTAAATTAGCTGAATCATATTAAGGCTTTTTCAATATAGTTCTCATATACGAAATATTAGACATCCAAAGCAAGTAATAACCTGAACGGTAAGGAAAAGCTTGGAGATATTAATTTTCTACAGGATGAATCAGCCTTTCCAGATGCATTTCCATTTGTGATTACACACACTTGAAAGATCCACTAAACTGATTTTGAAATTATGCACCATCTTGCATGCCCATCAACTAACCAACTCTGAAAGATACAAATTAAATAAGTGGAAGGAAGAACATACTTATTTATCATTTTCAGGAAAAACATCCTTATTTATAAAGGTAATCCTTGTTTCTTTTCCTATTCCAGATGGCGCTGTTGCCCGAGGGTATTACAGAATTGTTGCATCACGAACGGCTGCCTGTGCCTTTGGTATGTTGGCCATTATCTGAACTATGATGGTTATTTTAAGTTCTTTCTGTAGTTTGATGTTTTATTTATCTTAGAGAATGTAAAATGATATCCAACTTCTTTCTCAACCATTATTTATTTTGCTAAGGTATTGTCTTTATATTGTGTTAAAGTATCTTCAATCACCTTAGAGAGGACGTTTAGACTTAGGTACATTTTCTAATTATTGTTTTCTACTCAAGGTTTGTTTAATTTGCTGAGTTTTTGTTTGTATGTTGTCTTAAAAATCTATTCACACACCTTGAGGATTGTTTAGGCTTAAGTAAAAACATCGTTTATATTTATTTATGGAAATAGCTTTAATGAAACTCACATGCAGCTTACTGCCGTGAAAACTGCCCATCTTTATGTCACAAGCTATCAGCCCCTAGAATGGTCTATTTTTCTGAACAATGTTGCTCGGATCCTTCAAAATCTTTTCTGCATCCTTGTCCATCCAACACAATTTGGATGTGGGTGGGGGATTTTGCTGCTCCTGATTTGGTCAAAATCTAACTTGGGTGCTGTGACTATACCTATGGCCAAGAAGTATAGGTTGATTGGATATTTGGTTTGAATTTTGGTTTATCTCACATGTATATTCACATAAATACTGGAACAATTTGCTATTTTACAAGATACCGTATGCATACAATATTAAGCATTTACAAAGAGTTTAGTTTTTATTGCAGTACCTTTTGCTCTGTCTATTAAAGACAGTTATTTCTACCACAAATACTTTTTGCTTTCTAGTTATTAACAAAGCTCAAGAAGCATAAATAGATAATGATAGATTCAAACCAAAATTCTAACAAAACTAATTACTTTTCTTCATTCAAACTATTAGATACTCGTTCTATCCCAATTTATGTGATGCACTTTCCTTTTTAGCCTGTCCCAAAAAGAATGATACTTTTTTATATTTAGGAGCGATTTAATTTTAAACTTTCCATTTTACCCTAAATGAGATGATTTTTAGCCACACAATTATATTACAATATGTATTTATAGCAATTTATAACTATGCAATTGACAATTCCCATTCAACATAATTGATAGGAATGGCTTTAAATTGCGTTGTTAATCGAAAAATAAGTTGCTTTTCAACAATCTTAAATAACTAATTGGCTAATTATTTAGTTGTATTCTAACATCCGTATATATCCGCACTCGGATCCATACTCCCAAATCTTAAAATTCATGTGACGACGAATCCAAACTCTAGATCCATACTCGTATTGGATACCTGACATATCCGACCAACATATTTTTCCAACCATAAATAGCTTGTTCTATATCTGCTAGTCGTTTTTATTTCCATTTTGTTTTGGTCATTACATGCATGTTTTTTTTAATAAAGTAAGAGATATTATAAATGGCATCAAGAAGATGCAGAAATATAGATACAAAAGATTGGTTAGCTCCAGTACAAAGAGTCCTATACTAATGTTAAAGAGCTAACAAAGTCCAAAAAATTGTCAGGGAAGTTTACAGGCGTTAAGGTACTCCAACTGTACAAAAGTAAAAGACCTTTAGCCTTAAGGAAGTGGTTTGGAGTTGCTATTCCATCAAACCATCTCCTTATTCCTCTCATTCCAAATACACCAAAAAATACAGATAGGGATTAGTTTCCAGATTTTCTTGATGGTCATTACATGCATGTAATGTATCAGATGTCTACCAAGTGTCCAAGTGGATGATTAAATTGAAAATTTTGCTTTATTTGTACAGTTCTGTACATTGTCATCTACTAAGTTGATTAGCCAAGCTCTATCGTTAAAATTGGAAATTCAGTAAGTTAAGGCTTTTCTTTGATGCTACTTAATAAATAGCATGCTAGGAATAATTTCTCAAGTTCCAACTGCTATGTACTTTAATTTTTAGAATTTGGAAACCAAATAAGACATTCTTTTCAGTTTTCATCAATTAGTAAACCACCTTAAAAGAATGGCATAGGGCTCAAAAGGCAAGTGACAACCTCATAATTTTTTTAAGCGAGTGGAAGACGGTTTTAGTAGATTTGTTTTTCATGCAGTGAATCAGTTCTCATTCACACTGATTTGGGAGTATCCAACCAAAAAATCCAAATGGCTGAATGTACGCGTGAGGACTTTTTTTGTTCTTGTAGAAAATGCTTTTTTGTTTCTATAAAAAGATAAGTTTTGTAGAAAAGCTGTCCATTTGGAGGTCTTCTTTTGACAAGTAGAAACATCTTTTTGGATGCATGTTGCAACTAGTAGACTTTTGCCCTCAATACCAAAGAGCCATATTTGAAGACTGAAGCTAAGGAACCAGCCAAACATATAAAATGCATTTTGTATAGTATGGTTGATATAGTTCTTTTTGTCGTTACTCATCTTGTCTTGATAAATAGATAATACTCGCGTTGCCTATAAAAATAAATTACACTTATATCTGACCAACGATGTTCTTAAATCTGAAACTATCACATCTGAATAGGCACATCTATGACTCTTCAACTTTCCCCTTTTCTGTTTTTCTGTTAGCAGGAGGGTCCGTGGGACTTATTTACCTACAACTTACAAGTATAAATTTGATTGAGCTCCTGCAGTAATTATCTAAAATATAAATCATCTATAGATGCTTCCTCTTGTCGCCGAAGTTTGGCGAGCAATGTCTTTAATCTGACTCTATTATATCCAAATAGGCACACATCTAAAATTTGTCATCTTCCCTATTTTTTGTTTTCCTTCCGTTGTCTTTAATGATATGCATGTTTGCGTATAAATAAGTGTGATGTTTAGAGATCTCTGGTTTTATAGAAAACTGATTCATCTTAAAATATTGCATATTTCAGTGAAAAGGGCTCAATAGAGCCAAATGGATATGATGATTCATTTAACCGAGGGCGCAAATGGAGCCGAATGGATATGTGTGATTCATAAAGTTGATCCCAACTTATGTAGTTCATCTTAAAATATTGCATATTTCAGTGAAAAGGGCTCAATAGAGCCAAATGGATATGATGATTCATTTACCGAGGGCGCAAATGGAGCCGAATGGATATGTGTGATTCATAAAGTTGATCCCAACTTATGTAGGGATTGAGGCATGCTTGTTGCGATTTTTGCAAGTTTTCGTTCTAGATATTTCTAGTGGTAGTGTTTGATTGAATGCCTTAAGCTGCTTATTGGCCTTTGAAGTTTTTTATTTTTTTATTTTTTATTTTTAAAGATAGATTTTATTAAAGAAAAAGAGAAGAGGAGACTCTTGATGTTCAAGAAATTGGATCACTGATTGTGAAAGTTAAATAGACGTTCTTATATGGCACTAAGAATTTTTTTGGCTTATGCAAAGCTGATTGAATGCCCTAAGCTGCTTATTGGCCTTTGGAGTTTTTTTTAATAGAAAAGATTGATATTATTAAAGAAAAAGATAAGAGAAGACTCTTGATGATTTAAGAAATTGGATCACTATTGTGAAAGTTAAATAGATGTTCTTATATGGCACTAACAATTTTTTTGGCTTATGCAAAGCTGTCAATATGGTTAACAAATATGGAAAAAGCTGATCGCTGACAGTGAAGCTACCTTGTCTTCGCCTCGATTCCCTCTTTAATTTCATTCTTTTAATTACATGGGGCTGTTTTATGTTCGTATTCCTGCTGACACTCTTACCTATTTGTTTAAGATACAGATGAAGTAAAAGGTTTTTTAGCACGTGCATTTTGTCTTTTGTAGATCAAGTGCCATAATGTGATTATTCTCACTGCGACAAATGTTGTAGAGCTGGATCGGCAATGGGATTGTCTGATCGAATTGGCAAAATCTACTGGCATCCTGGTATTGATGGATCCATTTGTATCAAAATGCGTTGCAACAACTCTTTCTGATGTGAGTGCTAAGTAACCCTTTCTTAGATTTTTTTATGCCCCTTTTTATAGTTTCCTTGTTGATGTGTGATATTTAGAAGCACATAAGTCATTTTCTTTGATTTGAACTTGCATACTGAATAAACCGAAGCAGAGGAAGCACTACAATCCAGTGATCTCTAGATCCTTTTCCCACGTGTTTCTTCTCTGCTCATACAAGGATAACTTCTTTACCTCTCACATAAACCTGGACAATATCCTCTGATTTAAAATATACCAAAAGATATATATTTTTTGAATTGGTAACTATTGTATATATTAATAACATCAGTACATAGGTTGCACTGAAAACCAAATTTACATGAAGAGGATAAGTAGATGTTCTGATTTGAGACCTAGCAAGATCCTAGTATGTCTATGATTGTCAATGTATCTTCTTTGTAAATCTGTTTACACCAAAAACAAAAAAAAGAAGAATACAATTGAGTTTGATCTTCTGTACTGGATTGCTTCTATCTTCAAAACATCTAGCGTTCATTTCCCTCCAAACTGTCCACCAGATACAAGCCGGGACAGTCCTCCATCTATCTCTACTAGTTGCTTCAGCTCCAACTTCTTCCCAGCTATAAAGACTTCAGCTCCAACTTCTTCCCAGCTATAAAGAACATCTTTAAGCCTGTATGGCATTGACCATGAAATACCCCTAAGACTAATAAAGATTTTTCATAGTTGGTCTGTAATCTTGCAATGTAGAAATAAATGGCTGACAGTTTCAGTATTTTCCCCACATAGAAAACATCTTGAACACAGAGAAATTCCCCTTTTTGTGAGATTATCCTGGGTTAATATCGCCTCCTTTGCTAGTAGCCAAGTGAAGCATGCTACCTTGTATGGAATCTTTGTTTTTCATATATGTTTCCAAGGCCATGCGTCTACCTGTTGATTATTATGATTCAAAATCTTATATGCATCCTTCACCTGATAAACCCCTCTGTTATGCCTCTGCCACCAAAGTGAATCAAACCCTTCCTGTAATCCTTTAAATGCTTCCAGCTCTTTGTAAAGGTCCGCTAATCTTGTTATCTCCCAGTCATTCAACTGTCTTCTGAGAGCGATTTCCCATCCTTGATGACTCCTCATATCAGCTACTGTCCTGTGTTGGTTTTGTGCTAAACCAAACATATCGGAGTATCTTTCCTTTAAACTTTCGTGTCCCAACCAGTTATCATTCCAGAATGATGTGTTCCTTCCGTTGTTCACTCTTATGGAAGAGTGATTCTTCATTAAAGGTCAAAGTTCTCTGATGGATTTCCACACACTTACACCATATGATGTTCTGACTTTTTTTGACACCCCGTTATTTTCCTCATCATACTTAGCTTTGATCACTTTGCTCCATAAAGATTGGGGTTCTTGAGAGTACTTCCATAACCATTTCATTCTAAGAGCCTTGCTTTGATTCTTCAAATTCCTTATTCCTAAACCACCTTGTTTTTTAGCCATTGTGAGTGTCTTCCATTTAACTAAATGGAAGACCTTTTTCTCCTTATTGCCTTGCCAAAGGAATGATCTTCGTAGTTTGTCCAATCTCTGTAAAATGCCGGCAGGAATTGGGAACAAAGACATCATATAAGTAGGAAGTGAGTCTAATACTGAGTTGATTAGAACTAGCCTGCCCCCCAATGATAGGTATTGCGATTTCCATCTTGACAACTTCTTCTCATACTTTTCTATGACTGAATTCCAGATCTCGTTTGATTTGGATCTTGCACCAAGAGCCATCCCAAGGTAAACAGTTGGTAGGGATCTAACTTCTCCTCCCAATATCTGTGTCAGTTGCTCCATGTTGTTAACTTCATTAATGGGGAAAATATTGCTCTTTCTCCAGTTGATGTGTAATCCCGAGACTCCCTCAAATAAGACCAAAATGATCCTTAGGAATCTAAGTTATTCCTATTCAGCGTCACAGAAGATTAGAGTATTATCAGCATATTAGAAATGTGTGATCTCTAGATTGTTTGCCCCACTCCAGTTTACCTCAAAACCTTTCACCCATCCACTGACTTTAGCCGTTTTGATCATGTTGTTCAATCCCTCCATGGCTATAATAAACAGAAAGGGAGATAAAGGATCACCTTGTCTTAGACCTCTGTGTGAATGGAAAAAACATTTAGGAGATCCATTTATGAGAATGGAGAATGTTACAGTAGATATGCAAAATTTCATCCATCTATTCCATTTCTGCCCAAAACCCGTTTGTTCTAACATTCTGAGTAGGAAGCTCCAATTTACATGATCATAGGCCTTCTCAATATCTAATTTGCATACGATTCCAGGTTCTTTCTTTTTGATTCTTAATCCACAACTTCGTTGGCAATCAACACTGCATCTATTATTTGTCTTCCTTTGATGAAAGCCATTTGTTGAGCATCGACAATTTTCCCTACCATCCTCTTAAGTCTTTCAGTCAAGACTTTTGAGAGCAGTTTGTAGAAGCTCCCTATAAGACTGATCGGTCTGATATCTCTCAATTCTTTCGCACCTGTCTTCTTTGCAATCAAAGCTATATATGTTGCATTGAAGCTTTTCTCAAACATCTCCTGAGAATGGAAGTTGTTGAAGGCCTCCATGACACTTTATGAAAAAACCCATTGTGTATCCATCCAGGTCTGAGGCCTTGTCACTTGCACACTTCTTCAGACAGCTCAAAATTTCTTGTTCCTCAAAGTTACTCTGTAAAGACTCCCTCTCTGATTCAGAAATTCTTGGACTATTTTCGAAATTGACTGTTGGTCTCCACTCTTCAGGTTCTGTGTATAACCGCTTGTAGAATTCAATGATCTCGTTCTCTATTCTGTTGGGATCCTCGACTAATTCATGTCGAATCAATAGTTGATCAATGTTGTTTCTCTTGTGTGCATTGGCAGTGCGATGGAAAAATTTTGTATTCCTGTCCCCTTCTTTGAGCCACAGAGCTCTTGATTTCTGTCTCCATGCACTTTCTTCGTTCTTGAGTTGTTCCTCAATCTCCATTAGAGTAGCTGCCTTCCTCACTGATTCCTCCTCTGTCAGTGCTCTTAGTTGTTGTGTTGCCTCAAAACCTGCGAGTTGACTTAACAATTTTGATTTTTGCAACCCCAAATTACCTTCACAGCTTCTGCTCCATTCTTTTAGCTTGCCCTTGAGAGTTTTTAACTTGCAAGCTAAAATATAATCTGGTCTTCCTGAGAATTCAAAAAATGTCCACCAGTCTCTAATTCTGTCCACAAAACCTTCCACATTCAGCCACTAATTTTCAAACTTAAAGTATGATTTAGTTTGTTCCCAAGCACCACAGTATAGAGCCACAGGTGAATGGTCAGAAATCAACCTTTGTTGGATAGTTTGCTTGATGTTTCTGAAGCTTTCATCACATTCTTCTGAAATGAGAAATCTATCAATTCTTGAAGCGGTTGTATGATTGTCCCTTTTGAACCAAGTATAGTAGCCTCCTTCAAGTCGAAGATCTATCAACTCTATATCTTCTATAAAATCCGAGAATTCCACCATCGCTCTGGACCTCCTTGAACATTCCCGTTTTTCAGAAGGGTACCTTGTAACGTTAAAATCACTACAAACCGCCCAAGGGCCTTCCATCAATTCCCTCACTGCACCAATTTCTCTCCATATTATTTTCCTTTCTATTATGCAATTTGGGGCATACACTCCTGTTATGTGACATTGAAAATTCTGTAAAAGAGCCTCGAACTTGCAACTCAAAGTGTATGCACCAGTCTATAACACCTCCCCTTTCCATACTCTGCAATCCAATAATAACAAAATCCCCCCTCTGGTGCCGCTAGCTTCTAAACTTGCATACCTCACCCATCTCCCACCCCATATTTGATTGACTATTTCCTTGATATCCCCCTCCACTTTTGTCTCTTGCATGCATATAATGTCTGCCCTCCAGTTCTGCACTTGACTTTTTATGATCTCCCTTTTCTTCTTGTCGTTTAATCCCTTTACATTCCAGGAAATTACTTGATCTTCATAATGAAATGGTTGATAGATCTCTTCCCCTACTCCTTTTCCTGTCACTCTTGAATTTGACATCAAACGAAGTTAATCCTTTTAATTCGAGTGATCTTTTGAACCTTTGTTTCTTCACCTCCAACTCTGTCTCCACCCTTCTAACCTGTCTGCAACTGTCAATTTGCATTAACTACTCCAATGCTTCTTCTTCATGGCCTTGAAAATCTACTCCAAACATTTTCCCCAATTTAATCATATTTTGATGGATCCATAGTGTTGCATCCATGTCTTTATCCATTAATGGGCTGTGTTGCTGAACTGCTATAGGAGTATCCTCCTCGATTTCCCAATCTTGGATAGAGCTGAAGTGCTTTAGTTGTTCTTGTTGCCCCAAAGCACTTCCAGCTTGATCTTCCCCCATATTTGTGTTTATGATCTGCTCCCTGCCTTCTGTTCCAGTCTTGCTATCTCTGCTCCAACTTCTGGTTGACTGCTACTGTTAAGTGTTGCCTTTGGCATACTTTCAATGTCGTGTGATATTTAGAAGTACGTAAGTCATTTTCTTTGATTTGAACTTGCATGCTGAATGAACTGAAGCATAGGAATCACTACAATCCAGTGAACTCTAGATCCTTTTCCCACGTGTTTCTTCTCTGCTCATACAAGGATAACTTCTTTACCTCTCACATAAACCTGGACAATATCCTCTGATTTAAAATATTCCAAAAGATATATGTCGGAGACTTCCTTAAAAAAGTCTTGGAGACTTCAATTTGATGTCACAACTTCAAGTTAGCATATGCAAGACAACCAGAGCAGGGAGAGAGCCGCAGAAATAATAAGATATGTTACCATACTGTGAAACTAGCCATTTTCCTGGATCCTATGATATCATTAGATACAAGAGAATACTTAGAACTATAGGAAAGATGTATCTCTATAATGGTTTTTTCTAAGTGCTGTTAGTTTAAGTTACATAAAGTCAGAAATTGATATTTAATAGTACTTCGTATTTTGTCGTTTTGCATTGATCATTACGCGTCACTCTGTATTGCAGGTCGAAGTTGCTCAACCTCTGTCGAAGCTTTGCGCTCATTTCCCTGATCTTTACATTGGTAAATCTTATTTTTTTGCCCCCCAGTCCATCTACATTTTTCCTCTTTCCCGACTCTTACCAGTTTTCTTGGATATGAAGGAGGCTATCGCAGATCAAGAGAAGGCCCTCTTGTAATTACATTTGAAGGAAAGGTAAAGACGTCTTGATGAAGATGTCACATTGGTTTTTGAAGCATTTTTTTTTTCATCAAGTTGAATTAGTTTGTTGTGTTGCTGTAGGATCTATCAAGAGTAGAAGCTGCTTCTCAGTCGTTGTGCCAGAAATTTCACGCTGGTGCATTCTCTGAAGTTGAGTGACATATGCATTTTTCCAGACTGTTTCCTATCGTCATCCTTCTTGTTGCATATCCAAGTTATAGTTGCCTAAAATGGCCTCTAAATCTTGGACTTACAATGCCAAAAAGGAGATTACAGGTTTAACGACTTCCCCAGGACAATGAAGTAGAAGGATGGGCTCACCAAAAAAAGATGAAAAAACATCAAGGAGTGGATTTAACTTTAGCTCAACTGCAACTCTAATGCCAATATTTACTATTTCATACAGTTTAAGACACAATAACTTAAAGCTTATTGAAATTCTGGGATCTAACAAGCTTTTCTTTGACACAATCTCTCTCATATTCTATCCTAATACTTGGTTACATTATGTTATTATCTGTCACTTTCTTAGCTCCTTGTAAAGCACCAAATTGGTATTACAATGTCTAAACCCCTGGAGAGCTGGTTCGGTTGGCTACTTAATATCTTAGTTGTGCTCGATTTTAGGTCAAATCTTGGTTTGGCTATTACAAGGATAGACGTCAAAACACTACACCTATAACACAGAGTCCAGGCGATAATATAGTCTGTGGCGTCTATCTGCTTCCTAAATGAAGACTTGAAGATAGTGAAAAACAAGTTTGGGAGAAAATTAATACGTAGGATGCAACACTACTCAAGTACTCCCTCAACCCAATATGTGTGTGTATGACACAATTGTTATTTAGGACTTGAAAGTTTTTTTTTTTACTTGATTACGAATTTCTGAAATATTTTTCCAAATGTCTAACTCCAAGAATGTTTGGTTTATATTAAATCAAAAGTTAAGAAAATTTGAATCTCATAACTGAAATTCATGTTGTTTCAGCTTAGGCGTTTTGTCTAACAAAACTTGTTCCAGTTACACATTTACAAATAATAACAAACCCAGTGTAGTCCTGCTAATTTGGATTAACTAATATTTTCTACGAGAAAAGTAATAATTTAAAGAATAATCTAATTGCTTCAGTAACTCATACTGCGTGTACTAAGCTTTTCAGTGAATGGGTCTTTATGTCGCCTTTAGTATTAGCGATCTCCATCAGTGACGCCGAAGTCGCCACTAAAAGCGAGACTCTAAGACGCCTTTTAGTATTGGCGACCTACATTCAGGACGACAAAGTCGCAACTAAATGCAAGGCTTTAAAGTCGCCACTAAAGGTGGTTCTTTATGTAGCCATTTATTGGCGATCTACATTCAGTGACGCCTAAGTCGCCAGTAAAAGTGGGTCGCCATTAGTATTGTCTTCCTACATTCTGTGACGATTTGGCCTTTTATATTGACAGCCTACATTGAGTGACGACTATATATATGATACAATTGCTATTTAGGTCTTGAACGATTTTATTTTCTTGATTACAAATTTCTTTAATATCTTTCACTTTGATAAAGTTTGGATTTTATGTATACAATTTTTTTTCTTTTCTTTTCCTTTCCATCTCTCGCTTACTGTTACTTTCAATTCCAATTAATTCTAGTTAATGCACTCATAAAACACAATTCCCCGTATGGACCCACCATAGTTTCGTCTGGCATGTACTCTCGGGTCAACACTCCTCCGAGTATGACAAAGTAAAAGGAGACCAAACTCACCTCCCCTACTTTACCAATCACAACTGTCTCGTCTATTTTATTCTATTCTCGAAGGTGTGCAGCCGTCCGGGGTTCTCTGTTCCCAGGAAACTTCAACTTCCCACGTGTGTGCAAGTTTGCGAATAGTTTTTGTAATCACTCTACGTAATTTATTAAACCGGTAAAAGTTAGAAAGTTTGAACCTCATACTCAAATTCGTGTTGTTTATCAGCTTGGAACAGTTTGTATAACAAGACATATTCCAATTACACATTTACAAAGATTGAGAATGGCATCAATTGTTCTTTGATCCTTTTTCTGTGAAGAAAATATATTTTGTTGTTATTGAGGATACAATTTCTAATATCTGATGCTAAACTGAATATTAATCCAGCCCACTATAAATTTTATAGAATAGAGAGAGTAATATTTAACCAATTTGAACACCATATTATAATAAAAAAATGTACAACTTTTTTCTTTCTTAGTACATACATACATCAAATTTGGCAAATCTCCTCATAGAGAAGGATTGCCTACTATGAATTGATGCATTTCACCTTTCATCTCAACCAAGCTGAAGCCTGGAGTTTTATGTATACCTGAACGTTTCATCTTCTTTCTAACTTTTTCAGCATCAATCCATCTAGATTCTGCAGCATAAATGTTGGAGAGAAGAATGTAACGACCCGAATGATAAGGGTCCATTTGAGTAACAATCTTGGCTATCTTTTCACCTAATTGAACCTCACCATGCATTTTACAAGCTCCCAATAATGCACCCCAGATGCCAACATCAGCCTTTTCTGGCATTTCTTGAATAAACATCTCTGCTTCCTTTAGCAAACCGGCTCGGCCAAGAAGATCTACCATACAACCATAATGCTCAGATCTTGGTGTAATACCATGTACTTGACTCATAACATTGAACAACCATTTACCTTCTTTTACTAATCCTGCATAACTACAACCACATAAAACACCTAAAAATGTTATCTCATTAGGCTTAATTCCCTCATCACACATTTGATTGAACAACATTAGAGCTTCATTTGCAAGACCATTCATTGCTAGTCCTACAATCATGTTAGTCCAAGCCAAAACCGACTTTCTTGTTATCGTGTCAAACACTTTAAGAGCTTTCTCAGGATCACCACACTTGCTATACATATCTAACAAGGCTACCTCAACTTCTTCCTCCTTTATGTTTTGTTTTTCCACAAAAGAATGAACGGCTTCACCAATACGCAGTACACCTGCATATCCACAAACTGAGAATAACCCGACTAATGTAATCCGATCAGGTCTCAATCCGAAACTAAGCATTTCTCTTAGCAGCTCTAATGATTTCATATACTTCTTGTTCTGAGTATAGCCAACAATCATAGTATTCCAAGAAACCAAATCTCTATTTGGCATTGTTTTAAAGATCATTTCAGCTGAACTCATATCGCGAGCCTCAGCATATCCATTAAGCATAACATTCCAAGCAGTAATATCCTTAGGCATATGATTAAAAATTACACTAGCTTTTTCTAGTTCACCTTTTTGTATAAAACCAACAAGTAGTGAAGTCCATGTTACCACTGTCTTCATCTCCATTCTATTGAACAGTTTGTCAGCTGATTCCATATCTCCAAACTTAGCATACATATCAAGCAAACCATTTCCAAGATTCTCACTAATGTGTATCCCTTTCTTTATTACATACAAATGAATCAACTTCCCTATACCAAAATCACCCGTTTTCAAGCACGACGAGACAAGTCCAAGAAATGTAACCGAATTAGGCTCAACCCCGTATCGACACATCTCATTGACTACACCAAGAATCTCATAAACACAACCATTTTGACCAACATCATCAATTAACACATTCCAAGAAACTATATCTGGTTCAGGAATTTCATCAAACAGAATCATGATCTCATTAGACAACCCAAAACTTGCATACATATGTAAAAGTGAATTTACTATATGAAGGTCCAAAATATGTCCAAATTTAATAATTGAACAATGTAAGGCTTCACCAAAAAAGTAATCTTTAGTCCTACACAAAGCTTTAATCACAAAAGGAAATGTATAATTATTAGGAACAAAACCATAATGCAACATTTTAACATAAAAACTCACTGCTTTACTTGGATTAAAACTAGAAGAATAACCCCTAATCATAGTATTAAACATAAAAGTGTTAGGTGAATCTATGTGGTAAAAAATTAAATGGCTATAAGCTAAATTTCCATTAGGAGAGAGTGCAGTAAAAGATAAAATAGCACTAAGGAAAAGGGTGTCATTGGAAAGTCCAGTTGTGACAAAATGTGCATGAAATTTCAGTAATTGTTTCATATTTGGACAGTTTTGTAAAAGAAAAAGATGTGGTGAATAGGGAGTTAGTTTCAGAAGCTTTGTAATTGAAGACATGGTTTTTCTTAGCCATAGAAACTACTAAATCAGTGGAAAAATATTTAAGTTTCAGCTGCTTAAGGAAATAAATTTGAAATCTTTGATAAAGGGATTCAAGAATTGATTATTGAAAAAGTTAGTAATTTTAAGGTAGAGAGACTTGAGAGCAAATTTTCAGAGAAAATGGAAGAATAGGACCGAAAGTGGATATCAGGGAGAAGGGGTGTATTAAATATCAATTTGCCCTCTATTAAATATTTACTTTAATAGAGAAAAAATTCTCTCATTTTTAGAGCCCGTTTGGACATAAAGCTTTTTTTCAAAAAAAAATTACTTTTTTTTTTAAATCAGTTTTTTTTCATAAAATTTTCAATTTTCACTTAATGAAAATTTAAAAATTCCAAAAAGCTGTTTTTCAAAATTTTCACTCACAAAACTTTAAAAACTACCAAACTGAAATATATGTCCAAATACAACTCTAAATTTCAAATACCATTCACTTGGAAAAAAATTTCGCCATTTTTTAGAATTTTACAATTTTATGTCCAAACGCCTACTTAGACTTCTTATGGAATAATTTAGACATGTGAAGCTCACATGTCTTGGTTGCAGCTTGTTTGGATGGTTGTTATGTATCGTATCATATTATATTATATTTAATTTTATTATTTTAATATTTATAATATTTGGATAAGTTATATTACTTGTTGTCGTTTGATGATGAGGTACCTACAATATATAGAATAAAATTGTAATACTAAAAAAATTAGACTTTTTATGGAAGAGTTTAGACCCGTGAAGCAAACCTGTCTTGGTTGCAGCTTGTTTAGATGGTTGTTATGTATCATATTATATTGTAATATATTATTTTGATGTATATAATATTTGGTAGATTATATTATTTATTATCATTTTATGATGTTGTATCTACATTATAAAGAATAAAATTAAATATTATAAAATAAAAGTAAGGTACAATGTAGAATTATGATATAAAAAGGCTGGGCAAATGATAAAATATGAAATTAATAATAAAGAAGGGTAAAATAAGAAGAAAAAATAAAGTAACAATACAATAAAATTTAAGTAATAATCAAAATAATACTTATTATATTTAGTAACAATAAGATATAATACAATATGTAATGATACGTACAAATATTTACGGAAGACAAAGATATAAAAGGACCAAAAGTGTTACATAGGGTAATAAATTTGAATAGTATATGAACAAATTCTGAACTTTTTTCGTGAATTTTAGACTTTCAGGGGCAGATTCGCCAAGAGGAAAATATAGTGGGGTATTTATTGGACTTATAATTAATGGGTTTTGATAAATATTCAGAAAAAGAAAAAAGAAGTGGAAAATGGGTGAAGAACAGAGGAACTTGAAGACAGCCACAGGCGACGAAAATCTAAAGGACATTTTTCACAGTATTAGAACAACTAAAACTCCGGTTAGTTAATTTTTTTGAAAAAGCAAGCTTTTATACATATAGATAATGGTGAATTGAAGCTTTTGTTAACTGTGTTTGCAGGCTGTAATCAATTATGGGGCTTCTTGGTAAGTCAATGGTTCACTAAAAAAACTTTTCTTTTGGTCTATTTATTTTCTGGAATTTTGTTTGTTTCCCATATTTATAACCTAATGTTGTAGGAGTATTTCTCTTTGGTTGGAGGTGTTTGGGTTTTTACTGTGTTCTTACCCCTAGTTTTCTTGGGTTTTTTTCTTTCCCTAGTTTGCTATGGAGTTAAGTATACCAACTTCAATGAGATGTCAGTTGGGAAAGGGGGGTGGGCGTGGGGGTAGGGTGGGGTGTTGCAATTTTCGGGGATATTACTACTAGGGTGTCTTTATAGGGTAGGGTAAGGCTGTGTACACACTACCCTCCCCAAACCCCATTGTTGTGTTACTACTAGGGTGTTTTTATAGAGTAGGGGTGAGGTTGCGTACACACAACCCTCCCCAAACCGTGTTGTTGTGTTACTACTAGGGTGTCTTTATATGATAGGGGTAAGGCTGCATACACACTACCCTCCCCAAACCCTGTTGTGTTACTACTAGGGTATGAAGGTGCGCTCTCTCTCTCGCTCTGTGGTCTTGTGTAAAGCCTTTCTGCCTATCTATTATTATTTTTTATCTTTATTCAAAGTAAGCAGATCGAACGCACGAAAAGGAATGTCTTAACGTGCCCTTACTATAATTCGAAATCCGTCTTTCTTTCTATTCTAATTCCTCTCCCTTCATTCCTCGATCCGCTTGTAAATTCTTAGTGTAATACTCACTCGTCCCGGAATGGGCGTTATGGCAAAGAACACGAAGAAAACTAAAGAAGTAACAAAAGATACCTCCACAGGTTAGACATATATAGGGGATGGAAACATGTCAATCCTAATGATCTCCATCTCTGTTTCAAATCTTTACTTTTGGTGCTGAGAGCAAAAATTGCAAATGGGGGAGGAAAGTTATAACTGTTTGCTGTGCATATATATCGGTTTTAGCAAAACCAGAGGAAATGATATTTTTTAAGAATGAAAAGTTAGAAGTCTGAAAAGAAACTTAAGTTACCACCACATAAGCTTTCCAATCAATCCTTGAGGTGAAAGTCCTCTAGGCTCTCCAATGAGTCAGATAAACTTCTATGTATTTCCTAACCTTACATATATGAATTTGAGGACTAGTTTCAAATCAATGCCAGAGAATACATCGGAAGCCAATTAGCTCTTCGCCGTCTATTGTACCGTTTTAGAGAGAAGACTAATCCAAAAAACGGCTCGTCTTTCCATGACCTTCTCTTGAATTCTCAAAAAAACTTCTGGCGCTCCATCCCTGCAGGGGCAGAAAACCCGTCGCCGTCTTGGCTCTGTGTGTGTGTGCGTGTTTTTATGTTTTTCAATCGCCTTTGTTTACTGTGAATCCGTTCAACATATATGCCTTCACTTGGGCCTCAGAAAAGCATAGAAATATTGAAGTGATGTCCAAGCCCATGGTCGCGATGCTGCCTACACGCAAGCCCTAATATTGTTAGGAGCTTGAAGTTGCAGAACTGACATACTGCTTAATTTGCACCTATGTTTCCAAATTTCAAGCCCTATTTAAAATGAGCTCATCTTCCTCTATCAATTATGTTATTTGCTAGTACACAAGGCCGTGGCTCTAGATCTTCTTAAAGTCCTCCCTGTGTTCATTGTGTCTTGAGTTCTAAAGGATGCTTTCTTTGAATAAAAGTAGGATTTGAAGTCACAAAACTGCTATAATAGCACTCAATTAAAAAGTCGCAGCCATGTAATACCCGTGTTTCAAAAAACTACTTGAATTTTTGTCTTCCTATGTCAATTTTGTTATTTGTGGGGCATGAGGCTAAGGCTGTATGGTGGGCTGGGCCGGGACCGGGACCGGACCGGGCCCGCGGTCTAAACGGTCTAAACGGGCCTGGCGGGCCGGTCCTAGCGGTCCTGGGCCCAGTGGTCCTAAAAGCCCGCGACGGTCCGGGCACAACCACGAAGCCCACGAAGCCCGGGACCGCTAAGCCCGGGACCGGCT
>MU754409.1:96210-118415 GCA_026770625.1 Nicotiana glauca
AAAAAAAAAACCTCGGACATAAAAAAGCCCGTTAGGCCCGCTAAGCCCACGAGACCGGCCCGTTTAGCCCAGGACCATCTGGGCTTAGGCCCGTCATGGGCCGGTTCCACCCAGCAGGCCCACGAAGCCTGGGACCGCCCGAGCCCGGGACCGCCGGCCCGGCCCGGCCCGTTTGGCCCATTTAGGCCCGGGACCGCCAAAAATACAGCCTTACATGAGGCTGCTCTAAATCTTCTTATGAATTGGTCCTGCTTTGTCATTGGTTACTAGTTGATGCTGTTTGGCTGCGAACTAAAGCAGATATCTATAAGTAGATTGTTTCATCGTCTTGTGGGATTCTTGCTAATTCCCTGTTTGGATGAGAAACTACTCAAAGTGTATGTCAATCTAATTTTTCCAGTACAAACCATTTTTTGCATTTGCAGGTGCCGTGTCTGCAACCAGATCCTTCCTACATTTCAGGAGCTGAGCAAGAAGTTCCCAAAACTCTCTTTCATATATGCTGATATCGATGAATGTCCAGAGACAACTCAGAACATCCGATACACGCCAACTTTTCATTTCTACCGAGATGGTGAGAGGGTTGATGAGATGTTTGGTGGAGGAGAAGAGCGATTGCATGACCGTCTGTGGTTGCACTCTTAGAAGGAATTTTCATTACCTTTTGCAATTGAAACAAATCACTGGATCTTAGGTGGCAGTTTCTATAACAGATTACTGTACTTTTGTATTGTCAACAGACTAACTTGTACATTATTATCAATTGTAGACAACCAAATTTTAGTAGTTCTGCTTTTAGTTTTATCACAATTCTCAGTTTACCATGGGCATGGAAAGGTAGCAACAAACTATTACCTGATTATATTTGCATAACAGTGTTTCCAATCAGAGGCAAGCCAATTGATAAACAAAGTAAGTTTTTCACCTCAGGAGAGATAATTTGACAAATTCATATATAATATGATAGAACAAGGGAAACTTAATTCACTGCTACTTAACAAGGAAACTTAAATCACTGCTACTTAACAGTATCAAAATAAAATAAAGTACTGCAGAAATGGGTGAAAAAAAAGAAAGAAAAATAACAAATGTTCACAAATTCTCTTCTCCTGCCACCAATGTATGATATGATGAAAGCTTGTTTATTGGTCTGCAAGAAAAATAATGGCCAAAAGGCAACTCTCACTTAAGCTTTTGGCTTGAGGACCTTGACGGTCTCCCATGTGAAGTCGGGGTCATCACGGCCAAAGTGACCATAAGCTGCAGTCTTCTGGTACCTGAAGTTGCCTCCTCTTAATAAGTCAAGGTTGATTGACATCATTCCAGGCCTGAAGTCAAAGTTCTCCTTGATCAGAGCCAAAATATCCTTATCTGGAATTGTTCCAGTCTTGTAAGTGTCAACAAACACGGAAAGTGGTTCAGCCACACCGATAGCATAAGAAACCTGCACAATACAGCGGCGAGCAAGTCCTGAGGCGACCACACTCTTTGCTGCCTGTCTAACAATATAAGCACCACTCCTGTCCACCTTAGTAGGATCCTTTCCTGAGAAAGCACCTCCACCATGGGCACCCCAGCCTCCGTAGGTGTCAATGATAATTTTCCTGCCGGTAAGTCCAGCATCTCCATGTGGTCCACCAATGACAAAGCGACCTGATGGGTTGAGGTGGAAGATGGTTTTCTCATCAAGGTACTGATCTGGGATCACAGGTTTGATCACATGCTCTTTCAAGTCCTGGGCAATCTGATCGTTTGTGACAGTTTCGTCATGTTGAGTTGAGATGAGAACAGTGTGAACTCTAATGGGGACCATGGCACCATTGTCGTTCTTGTACTCAACAGTAACTTGGGTCTTGCCATCTGGTCTGAGCCATGGGCAAGTCTTGTTCTTCCTCACTTCAGTAAGCTTGGCACCAAGCTTAGTGGCCAAAACATGGGTAAGGGGCATGAGCTCTGGGGTTTCATCAGTGGCATAGCCAAACATGTGACCTTGGTCACCAGCTCCAATCTCTTCTGGTTTCTTGGTAAGATGACCGTGAACACCTTGTGCAATGTCAGGGCTCTGCTGCTCAATGTTGACAAGGACCTTGCAGTTGTCAGCATCAAGGCCAACATCAGCTGAGGTGAACCCAATGCCTCTGCATGTATCACGTACTATCTTCTCATAGTCGACAGTGGCCTTGGTTGTGATCTCTCCAAAGACCATAACCATGTTTGTCTTTGTGCAGGTTTCACATGCAACCTTGCTCTCTGGATCCTGTTCTAGGCAAGCATCAAGAATTGCATCTGAGACCTGGTCACAGAGCTTGTCGGGGTGGCCTTCATTGACTGACTCTGAGGTGAACAAGAAAGTTTCCATGTCTGCCCTGATCAAATTTAAGAGCAAGTGTTAAGACCTATCTTAAAATATTCAATTTACCAGGAAAATCAGGGAAAAGCTGATTGCATTACACATGAGACAATGAAAGTAGTCAGAACTCAGTGATGATGAAATAACCAGAGTTGACCTCCATTATATTAACACTTGCTATTTGGCAATATAACTGGGTCATAATTGTAATGGAAACATTGTTATTAAGATCTAGTGTGCCAGAACATTTTGAGGATCAAATATGCATGAAGATTAATCACAGATTTTACCCCAAAACTCAACTTTAGAGATTTTATAAGATCCTGTGTATTCTTGCTGAGAACTCCAAAAAACATTTCCCTAACTAAATGTAAGCAATACAAGATTGAACCATCAATTTTACACTATTTTACCTTTTACTCATATGATAATATATGAGTAGACCTTACCCCTACCTGAGGGGTAGAGAGGTTGTTTCTGAATAGAAACTCAGCAGAAGAAGACAAAATGCGGCATATGATAATATAAAAACATTTCCACAATTATATTTGCTGATAGCACTTGCAGTAACCATAAAAGTACAAGATGCAAGTTCTTAACTGTAAAAACCAGTTTTAGCAATGAGACATTGTATCAATGAGAGTCTAACCTTTTTTTGTTGCTTTTTTGGATTTTCCTTTCTCAAAATTAACAATGAAGAGTTACATTGTTAGCTCTTAAACCACCAAAATTGACGAAAAATGACATTTTTATGCCAAATACAACTCCTTGTACAGTATTTATACATGAGATCTGAGTAGTACTTCATATGAGAGAACGCAACAATTACAAATTAGTATTTTCCTTTTTCCTTTCCAATAATTAACCAAGATCAAACAGGCTTATGCCGTTACACTCGCGATTAACACTTAAACTACCCAAATTAATGAAAAAGTATCAAACTTTTGTCCAAACACAACTCCTTGGTACAGTAAAACTAGTTCATCAATGAGATCCGGCTACTAGTTTTACCAATATTAACAAAAAAACGCGTAACAATCAAAGATAATTTCACTAGTAAATAAAGAGATCTAACCATTAACCTAACTAATGCATGCATAGGTCTCCCATATCGAAAATTTAAAGACATTCAACAATTACCAAGCGAATCAACATGTATGGTACTCAACTAATCATGTTCGCAAATATAACTGAATATAACGAGAATATTCACCGCAGAAATGCTAAGATCTAACTATTAACCTAAGTATCATGGATAAGACTGCATATCGAAAAATGTCGATAGAAAAACACTAATTTGCAGAAATTCAGTTATTACCAAACGAATCTAACATGTATGATACTCATGTTCATTAATATAATTCAATATAACGAGAATATTCACCGCAGAAATGCTGAGATCTAGATCGTAAATCAACAAAAAAGTACGCATGAAGATTCATAACAGATCTAATAGGAGTAACACAGATTACGAATTCAATACAGAAAAAGAAAGTAATAACTGTAAAATTGCGGCATGGATTTGAAAAACATACCTCTGAAAATGAAGAAAACTTTGTAGATCTGAAGAATTTGAGAGCAGAGAAGGGAAACACAGAAGAGAATTGGATCTGATCTGTGTATGGTCACGAGTTTGGGGAAGTTATGGTCCAGTATTTATACACAAGCGAAATTGAAGGGACAATGGCGCGTAAGATTCACTCGCTTTCTCGATCTCTCTTTCTTCTCACTTTCATTTCGTATACCAACCAACCTATGGCCCACAATGACCTTATGTGGGACCCAGTTAGCACCATACCCTTTTTTTGTTAACTTTACCCTCTCTTTGCGGGACCCACTGTTTATTTAAACGGTCCAGATGATCCCTCAAATTACGTGTAGCCAATCATGAACGTAAATTTCCGTTCTATTTTCGGGGTTTTGTGTGTCGTTACGTTAGTTATGACTCACATGTTCCAATTAAGATGGTTTTGTAAATTTTTCTATCAGTTGAAGTTGGTGAGGATCTTAAAAGAAAAACAATAATAATAATAATAATCAGAAGAAGTTGGTTGGTGAGAATTTGCAGTGCAGAGTTGTACGTTGTGTTTTGAGAATTGGATTTGTTAGTTTAAAGTCGAACTAATTTTTTATACTAGTTGCCTTTTTAATCCACCAACAACGAGGTTTGGTAGATGTCACTTTTGACCATAAGGAGAGGAGTTACCTACTTTTTGACATGATTTGATTTTGTAAGTATTTGATTTTTTTTCTATAGTTGGTAGAACAAAATACTTAGCGAGCTTTTGGACATAAGAACCGTAAAATTCCAACAAAAAAAAAATTCAAATAAAAATAATATTTGAAAATTAAAGTTGTATTTGGACATAAATATAATTTTGGGTTGTTTTAAAATTTTGCGAATGATCTGAGTAAAAATTTTAAAAAAATAGTTTTTGGAGTTTTTGAAATGTTCGAAAAATTTCAATATTCATCTTCAACCGAAAAATTAAAATTTTTATGGCCAAATACCGATTTCGAAAAAAACAAAAAATTTTCGAAAAAATATAAAAAAGTTCTTATGTCCAAATGGACCCTAATTAAGTATTTGATTTTTTTCTATAGTTGGTAGAACAAAATACTTGGTTTAGCTTTCATATTAATTAATAAAATACTCTATTGCACAATATATGTCACGTTTTATATGGTGTAGAGTCAAAATGTTGAAACATTTGCACCAATAACTCTAGCTATCTAAAGTTGGTAGAATATAATAGAATCGGTCCCTACTAAAGATTTGGAGTTCAAATATTTGAAAATTAAAAAAATCCTAATATGAAATATTTCGTGCTTGAAGTCAAATAATTTTGTCCATTAAGAGTTTTCAAAAATTTATTACGTATCTTCAGCTAAAATTAGGGGTCTCAATGTGTATTTGAAAATCGACTAAACCGATCGAACAATACTGCACCATACCGATTTTTAGGTTTCTTTTAAAAAAACCGTAGGTTTTTATAAATCTATATCATACCAATAATTAGGGTGAGTTTTTTATTTTATAAAAATAAACCGAAAAATACCGAACCATACCCAATTAATTTTATATGTGAAAAATATATTTATATAGTAAGTTTAAACATAATAAAGCATTAAATTTTTCTTTGAGCCTTGGAATTATGAAAACTGGTACAAGCCAACAAGTAATTAAACTCAATATACTAATTCCTAAACCTATTATGCTACTTCTACTTAAACTACGTTATTTCAAGTATTTATATTAGCAAGGCACAAAGTATTCTAGCTATTATGATTAGCAAACTACAATGTATTGAATATGTTTTCTTTCGCATAATTTAGATTTATCTTTTTGAATATTTAATATTCTATAGACTTTATTCTTGAGTCCCAACTTGGTTAATATCTTTCCACTCGTGTAATTTATATTTTCTTTACTTTAACTTGGTTGCTTTTACGTTATTGTAGAATAGTTGATGGATCTATACTCTAGTCATCTTTCATGTTTTTTTTTAATTCATCATCTTTTAAACAATAAAAATGGCTAAAGAGTTTTGCTAGGTCATATAAAAGAACGTATGTTACTGCATTCTACGTCTACTGGTGAATTTTACATGACATTTAAGAAAATACCGAAAAATAACCGAACCGTACCGATACCGAAGAGAAACCGACATGAGTGGGACGGTTTTGAAAAGTCTAATTTTGGTTATACATAATAGAATAATCGAGAAATTGATATGGTACAAATTTTATAATAACCGGCCAAACCGAACCATTGACACCCCTAGCTAAAATTGCAATTTATCTATATTATGCAGTTTCTTATTTTAAAAAAAAATATAGGAACTAATTTAGGATTAACACTGAAGAATATATTTATTGGTCATCATATTCTGAATCCCGTCATTCTTTTGGGGGAGTATTATTTTATCTAACTTATATAAGTACGTAACTTCAACAATATCTAACATATTAAACGGTTAGTTTAAACTGTATATATTTTATAGTTCAAATATTGAAATTTTCGTCCCATAACATTTACATAAATATACGAGTAAAATTAATGTTTTTAACTTTTAGTATTCAATTTAATACTGTTACATAAAGAGTGTAACTTCATATCTTCCCTTTTAGCTTTGTGATTTCTTAACATCTATGTCAATTAATTAAGTAATATATTTTGTTTGATGTAAAAGAAAATATGGAAGAAGAAAGAATGCGGATATCATGTTTGTACGTTTCTTTTTTAAAGATCTTTTTTTATTTTAAGAAACTAGACTATTGCAACTTGTATTTATTGCTTCTGAGAGAATTTTTAGAAAAACTATATCTTGCCTAACTGATTCATTAATTTCTTTGATTATTTGGCAGATCTAATATTGGAGAATAAAATCTTGAAAAATAATAGAGAATATTTTCTTGATTTTTACCAATCAAGATGAGGTGAAGTTATAAAGTGGTAGATTAGCATTAAATTAAAGAACTCTTTAATATATCTTATTGAACTTTCAGCAGTTCTGATTCCAGAATTTGTCACATAAATGATTTTCCAAAGTATTTAATTCGGTTTCTCATTTAAAATACTTTAATTAAATAAAATCTTAATTACACAAAATACCGCAAAAGAAACAATATATATATATATATATATATATATATATATATATATATGCGTGGCACGTCAAGAGTAACATGGCGTGTAGGGCGGATCTCCCTTTCATTCCGACCAAAAAATGAATGATTAAAATATGATTTTTAAGAGTAATGCAAATTGTGCAAACATATGTCAAAGCTCAAGTAGTCTTTTTTGTGTGACCAAAAAAAGCCGTAGCTGTATGTTTGACAATTAATCAAGCATTTGATCTGTTTTTTTAGTCTGTTTGGAAAGTCACCCCATAATTGAAATTGGTATAATTATTAGGATAGTAATTACACATCATTGTAATTACACAGTTGTGTAATTACGACGACATGTTTGTTTGTCATAATGTAATTACAGCGTAATTACAAGTTTACTGTTTAGTTGCACAAGTGTAATTACACAGTTTGATTAAATTTTAAATTAAGTAATTATCAAAACTTAAGAGTTAATATAATAAATATATGCATATAAATTTTTATAAGTATAAATAATACTATATTTTGTATTTAAGATGTATATTTTTCGTGAATATACATTAATTTAGTAATCATATATTTATAACTAATATTGTAAAAATAATTTATATATTTTTTAAATTAATAATATTTAGTTTAGATACCCACACAAAAATAAAATATATGTTTTGTAAGAACATCATGGAGTTCATATTTGATAAAATGAATTATTATTTACAAATCATAACATTATTCAAATGTTTGACAAAATTAATCTATCAATTCTAACTAAAAATGAACAATATGCAATGGCAGCCAATACTACTAAAACAAGTAAATTGAAACCATGAATATAACACAATTTCAAAAGTCAAAAAAAAAAAAATAGTTTAACATTTGTCAAATTCCAACATAATAATAGTAAGTTCCAGTGCAACTTAATAATTAGGAGATATGATACGTTTATAACCACATTCAACAACGAAATTCCACTTTAATTGCATCACTCATCATATGTCAAGTTTGTTAATGACTCATTATTTCTTATATTAGGAGGTGTAGTTTAAAAAAATAGAATAATAAAATCAATAAAAATAAAATATAAGCAATTACATGGAATCACAAAAAGTAAATATAGAGAAATAAAAGATAAATAATGTACAAAGAAAAATATATTTTAAAATTTCAAAAGAAATGAAAAGGTAAAAATAAAATTAAAATATTAAAATAATATAAATAAAAAGTTATAAAAAATAAATTAAGATAAAAACAAAAAGGAAAGAAACTAAAAAAGCAACCTTGTAATTACCACCAATTCTCACCTCCCTTGAGAATTGGAGAGTGTAATTACATCCCTTCAATTATGCCCAATTCCATGCTGACCAAGTAATTACTTGGCAAAACAAACATGCCAAACTGTGTAATTACACCCAATTACACCCAAATACATTTCCAAGGTGGCTTTCCAAACAAGCCTTTGTTCCTTTTACAATTTTTGGCCCCTCTTCTTTTTATCTTAGATCACTTTTTGACAAAAAGTGTCCGACGAATTTTGTGACCTAAAGTCAAATTTTACGAAGGGCCTTAACTTTTTAATATTTTTTTATTATATATTTGAAGTTTGTTTTTGTAGCTTTTCTTGGTTACAAAGTTATTACTAATAATTTTTTTATAATCAATAACTCTTAATAAGTATTTCTCAATACCATTTAACCTTTTGTGACGTTGTTGTTTTTAGGTAAGATTTTATCAATTTTAATTTGAAAATTTCTCTCCGCTGAATTACGGTAACATGAGTTATGAACATTATTCCATAAGCAATTTAGGTATTTGGAAAAGAATTAAATCTCTTTATTTGATTGAGTGTATCAATTAAACTGTTACTAATTGTACTAGTTTCCTTAATACTTTTAATTCACAAAATAAATCTAAACCATCAATATCGAGTTGATTATTATGCTTTAAGGAACATTCGAGATTAAGGCAATATTTTTTCAAATTTCCACCATCTAGTAATTTTTGTTTTTACTGTCAAATAGAAAACCAAAAATATTTTCATATGCCTCGAATTGTTCAAATCTATTTTGAAGTGAAAAAATAGCCTTGTCTATTATGTATAAAAGTAATCAACTCTAAAGGGCTCTTCGAAAGATTTTGAGATTTCATTATCAACATTCGCATCAAATTGTTACTTCCTACATATCACACGTCTCTTACGAAATTCGGGTACGCTATTCATTTCAAGTGCAATTTCCTAGGTAGAAATCATAGTAGTTGCAAATCTTTCTTCTCTATATTTGTTAAAGAAAGAAATCAAACTTTTTCACTTTACAGAACTCCTTTTTAAATTTATACATAGTCTATTAGATATAACAAAAAATGAGGCCCCCACGAATACGAGGCCTAAAGCGGTTGCTTTACTTGCTTTATGGAAGGGTCGCCCCTGCTTTTTTCCCCTAGTAAATACTCCCTCCGATCCACAATAAGTGATCATTTTGTTTTTTTATTTTGGTCCAAAATAATTGTCCATTTATATAACCAAGAAAAAATTCAATTTGTTTTTACAAGATTACCCTTATGTATATACCCCTAAAAAGTTTTCTTACTTCTCATATTAAATATTTAATTAAGGGTAGTTTAGTCATACTAGGTATTTTTATATAGAATTTTAGTATTTTTTTAGTGGGCGTGTTAAAAATAAACTGGTCACTTATTGTGGACCGGAGGGATCGAGTTCTACTCTCTGTCCAAAAATATGTGTTGCTTTTCGCTTCTCGAAATTTAAATTATATGAACTTTGATCAACGTTTTAAAGTATATTTTTCTGTCATATTGATATGAGAAGAATTACTATTTGTAATACTTTTTGTATAATTTTTTATATTTAACTTTTAATTTTAAAATATAGAATTGTCTAATCTAACTTTATTTAGAAGATTAGTCAAATTAACTCTTGAAAAGGGAAAGTAGCACGTATTGTGGGATGGAGAAAGCATTGAACTTAGCATAGGGATAGATGTCTTTTCTGGGAATCTATCACCTTAAAAAGAATGAAGGAATTGGACTATTAAGAATCAAATCTTTATGAATTTTGTCTCACTTATTGAATTTTATAATTTAAAAATTATAGATTATAACTTTTTATATCGGAAAATATTGAAACAGTGTAGGAAAAGATTGTAGTCAAAGACAAACCTATTCAATCTGACTTTCCAGATAATATTATTGTCATATAAATCTGGAGATGGAGATATTTAATTACTTCATTAAGTATTAGATAAATATACAACAATTGCCTTCATAATACCGTGCATTTATATGTTAGTCCGCGTTTCATTTTTTTTTCTTTCAATAAAATAAAAAGAGATTTTTAGTTTCGAGCAACAACTTATCAACATGTGCAGTGGAATTCACCAAGACAGTGAAGAAATTCAGTGCTAATGGTGTATGCGTCCAAATTTGGGCGGTCACGGTTATTGACCAATACGACAAAAGACGAGATCTTCATAGCTCGACGTTCTGTGAAGGACGACAGACATCGGACGGAGGACGTATGACTTTTACAGTAGTGTAGGCCTAACAGGGGCACTAGGAATATATTTTCGAATATTCCCTATTGTATGGATCAGAATCCGACTCCACGATAATTAACGATGTTAATCCCGTCTTAAGTTGATTCCCGATTAATAAGTGGTACGACCACTCAGAATTAACGGTACTTAACCCTTATCTGATTCGATCAACAAGGCCATGACCCACCCGTCATCATGAAGGCATAACCCCAACGTGGTCACGGCCACTTATTGCCAGCTCACGAAGCTCACAGCTATAAATACTAGGAGAGGAAACCCTAGAAAGGGGGCTTCTTCTTCGCCACTATTCACCACAGAGAGAGAGAGAGAGAGAGAGGAGACAAAAAGATACCCATATGATGGGAAAGAAAAACACCATTGTAAGGCTCTGGACCTCTTCATGGGGAGACAGACCAAACCAATATTATCAATAAAAGCTTTTAATGTTTCTCCTCCTAATTCTGAGTACTTATTTTCGTTTCCTTCATTTGGTTCAATGGATTATTACGGTTTGCTATGATTGTCCCGCGATTTATTTATATTGTTTTATACTCATAAAGTATATGATAACTTTTGAGCAAACAATTTGGCGCTGTCTGTGGGGTTTTCCTAGAAAAATCGCGTAATTCTTCCCTGGACCAAAAGGAAAGAAACGCAGGAAAAGAAAGAGGAACAACCCCGCTTGAACAAGCCAAAGCGGCATATCAGACAAGGGGAACTCGAAGATCTCAAATCAATATCCAAGTGCTCCCTCTCTCTCCGGTCTCGGATAGTGCGAACAAGAAGAAGAAGCCCCCCTAAGGGAGGATCCCTGTAAGGTATCTCCCACATCCCCGATACGGGCTCCGTCTGGAAACCGGCACGGAGATACCTCGAGCCGAGAGTCGCCTCAAGGCAGCCCGCATACCCTTATTGGGAAGACAACGTATAAACTGCTCAAGGTCTCAAATTAAAACCGAGCTTTAGCACTCAATACCCACAACTTGGAACTCAGGCTATGTGCCTTCGCCAACCAGTTCAACTATGGTTGAACCAAGACTCAGGCTATGCGCCTTCGCCATCAAAATTGACAAAGTTCAACAACAGTTGAACTGGGACTCAGGCTATGTGCCTTCGCCAACCATTTCAACTATGGTTGAACCAAGAATCAAGGCTATGCACCTTCGCCAGTAAGTTCAACTACGGTTGAACCAAGACTCAGGCTATGTGCCTTCGCCAACCAGTTCAACTATGGTTGAACCAAGAATCAAGGCTATGCACCTTCGCCAGTAAGTTCAACTACGGTTGAACCAAGACTCAGGCTATGTGCCTTCGCCAACCAGTTCAATTATGGTTGAACCAAGACTCAAGCTATGCGCCTTCGCCATCAAAATTGACAAAGTTCAACAACAGTTGAACTGGGACTCAGGCTATGTGCCTTCGCCAACCAGTTCAACTATGGTTGAACCAAGAATCAAGGTTATGCGCCTTCGCCATTAAATCAAGGCTATGCGCCTTCGCCAGTAAGTTCAACTACGGTTGAACCAAGACTCAGGCTATGTGCCTTCTCCAACAAGTTCAACTATGGTTGAACCAAGACTCAGGCTATGTGTCTTTGCCAACAAGTTCAACTATGGTTGAACCAAGACTCAGGCTATGTGCCTTCACCATCAAAATTGACAAAGTTCAACAACAGTTGAACTGGGACTCAGGCTATGCGCCTTCGCCATTAAATCAAGGCTATGCGCCTTCTCCAGTAAGTTCAACTACGGTTGAACCAAGACACAGGCTATGTGCCTTCGCCAACAAGTTCAACTATGGTTGAACCAAGACTCAGGCTATTTGTCTTCGCCAATAAGTTCAACTATGGTTGAACCAAGACTCAGGCTATGCGCCTTCGCCATAAAAATTGACAAAGTTCAACAACAGTTGAACTGGGACTCAGGCTATGCGCCTTCGCCATCAAAATTGACAAAGTTCAACAACAGTTGAACTGAGACTCGGGCTATGCGCCTTTGCCATTAAATCAAGGCTATGCGCCTTTGCCAGTAAGTTCAACTACAGTTGAACCAAGACTCAGGCTATGTGCCTTCGCCAACAAGTTCAACTATGGTTGAATCACGACTCAGGCTATGCGCCTTCGCCATCAAAATTGACAAAGTTCAACAACAGTTGAGCCGGGACTCAGGCTATGCGCCTTCGCCATTAAATCAAGGCTATGCGCTTTCACCAGCAAGTTCAACTACGGTTGAACCAAGACTCAGGCTATGTGCCTTAGCCAACAAGTTCAACCGCAGTTGAACCAGGACTGGGACCAAGCTCCTTCACCATTGAACTTAGCAAAACCCAACCTCCAACGAATTAGGGACACGTAAAGTTCGCCCCCGGTCAAACCACAAGGCCACATTTTTTATCATCACGGCCAGTAGTTCGACTGCGCCCGAACTAGGACTAAGATTAAATGCCGCTATCGCCAAGCAACGACTCCGACTCACTCACCCCGAGTTGAAGAAGAAATGTCATCAACAATAAAAAGCTAACATGCCTACCAGAGTTAAACTCAAAGGCAAATCACCCCTTCGAACACATACAAAGAAAAATCCAAAGGGGAAAAAGGGGAGGTACAAAAGAAATACAAGGCAAATAACGGAAAGGAGATTTCATTTATCTACAAAGTTAATTGCGGGTCATCCCCGCTTACACCCATACAAGGCCGGTCAATACAAGGAAAAAGAAGAAGAAAAACAAGAAACACCTAAACGCCAAATGGTGAACAAGACAAGAAAAATACATAACACCTTTTTACTCGGCGCCATCCACGCCACCATCTACGCCATCGTCAGCTTCTGGCGTTGCCGCATCAAAACCATAATCGGTACGGGCCTCACGAGCCTTTTGACGCGCTCCCTCGAAACCAGCTTCGGCCACAATGCCGGCCTCCCACAAATTCTTATATACATCACGTTGGGCCTCAGCAAAGACCCAAAGTTCGCGAGCCTGGATGGAAGAAGCGGCCTGGTCCCGTAGGCGCTGATTCTCTCCTTCTAAGGCCGTAATCCGGTCCGCCATAACCTGGGCGTCCTGCTCAAAGACACTGATCCGCTCCTCGAGACTCGCTTCTCTAAAGGCCGCAACGGCCCTTTCCAACGCCAGCCGGGACTCGTGCACGCGAATAGCTTCATTCAACGCCTCAGCCCTCGATGAGGCATCCGCTTCGGCTTCCGCCGCCTTAACCTGGCCCTGGCCCTGGCGCTCGCACTCAGCTGCAAACCTCTTCCCCGTCTCGAGCTCCTCGTCCTTCCGACGGAGCTTCTCCTCGAGAGCACTTGTTCTGCCAAGTGCTTGCTGCATCTGAAGCTCCTGCCTCGCCAGTTCCTCGACCAAGGCCCGACTACGGGGATTATTCCTCAAACGCACGCACATCTCTCTGCACCGATCTCGGTAGTGGCGATATTTCTCCAATGCCCGCAAAAATATCCCCGAGCGGACGTTGGATCGACGGATGCTCTCCACCTCCAACAAATAAGACTGCAAAGCAAAGGCAACGATTAGGATAAAAAAAACAAGCTAAAGCAAAGAAGAAGCGAACCGGCGTCATATTACATACCCTCAAGCCCATCACGGCCACCTCATTCATCAGCCCGATATCCGTGACGTCCCTCAACGACGCATTCTCGGCCTCCGAGCATAGCAGCTCAAACTGCGGCACCAAACTCTCCCTTGGAGCAATAAGTTCAACTCCGTGGGAACCTCGATGAAGCGAGATCCCCCCTCTGCGCGCACCGCTGAATTGGTGAAGCCTTCCCGGAACATACGGACGTCATCGGGGTCCAAATCAGATTCGGACTCATATTCATCTCCTACAGCATCCTTTCCTCCTTCCACCACTAGTGAAGTAGAATCACCCGCCGCAACCACCGAAGGAGAACTTGACTCGCCAACCTTAGTAGCTGCTGAGGAACTACCTCCCGTCTCAGCGATTAGAACCACCAACTGATTCGCCGAAGCGACGGTATCATCATGGCCTAAGCCAATCGGGGCAACCCCCATTGTTTGTTCACCCTCATGGGTGGGCACCGCAGCTGCACTCTCTTCCGCATCCGCCGGATGGGAGTCCAAATTAATTACCACAGGGGGAGCCGGCATGAACACGACCCTGCGCCTTATCAACGGCCTCTCCACCTCCCTGTCTGATGGCGATTCCGCTCTAGGGCACACAACCCCCGACGGCCCCTCGTCCCAGAGTGCGGCCCGTGGTGGAGAAGGTGCCGCTGAAGATTCAACTGACGCCGCCCTCGTTACATGGCGCGACACCGGCACTGTAGTAAGCCGAGCAATCGCACCCGGCCGGTGGAAGGCCAATTGAGGGGCCCTGACACGGCGTGACCTCCCTGATCATAGAAAAGCAAAGTTGATGAATAAAATTGAATCAAAGCGGAACAGAAGAAAGAATCAACTTTTCACCTGTAATAGGCCTACGACCATGCCTCTCCCAGAAAGACGCCCATGTGCGTATCCCCTCCGCATGGGGGAGCACGGCCTCAACCCACCCGCGTATCCCAGCTAACGGAGCCGGCGACAGCTTTTCGGCTACAAAATTGACACGAGTTAGCGCTTACGAGCACAAAACTTAAAGAGGGGTAGAAAAAAGAATTCGACGATTGAGGAACTTACGTGCATGATTCCAAGCCTCTGGGAACCCAGTGGGGCATGCCACTAAATGTTCATTCCTAACGTAAAAGAAGTGTTCAAAAGGGCGATGGTCGACCTCGTCATCCAATTTCGCAGTCAGGCCCTTCGACCCACGAGGGCACACTTGAATCATGGTACCGTGAACTCTCTGTGGAGCGTAGAGACTGAGCACATGTTGTAGCGTAACCTCCCTACCAGTCAGTTCTGCATACTTGATAAACATTTCTAGCAATTTGTAAAGAGAAGGAGAAAGCTGACTCGGGCATGTCCCGTAATAACGACAGAAATCAACCACCAGCGCTGGGAGCGGGAGCTTAAACCCCAACTTGAAGGGATAGGCATAAAAGACGCAGTATCCCCTGCGGTCGGTGTGGACCCTCTCCTCGCTTCTGGTAAGAACGACGTCAGCATAGTTGGTTTGAACCCCTGTTCCCGTAGTTGGGCCATACCAATTTACCCCATTAACGGGGCTTCATCCACTGGATCCTCCCCACCATCGACAGTAAAGTCAGTCATCAGCACTCCGGACCGAGATACTATCTCGTTGACTGATGGAATTTCATCGGTCACTGCCGGTTCTGCACCCTCATTGCCGGAGATGGCCCTTCAACTATCGGAGAGTTGACCGGAAAATTCGTAGGAAGAACATCTTGGGAAGAGCTGCCTGCCATTGTTGATTTACTAACGAGAAAGGAATAAAGTTTGGTGGATAAGACGAAAGTTGTAACGATCAAAGAAAAAAGATGAAGGTGAGTTAGCAAGAGGAAAAAGCTTCTTCAGAATCACTCTTAGATGAACAATGAAAATATGAGAAGTGAATGCCTCAGCCCATCTTTATAGACCACATAAATGGCTTTCGCGAAACCCAATAGTCATCGTTAACTAAATGACCAACCGCAAACCAGTTCGGTTCTACAGAAACGTGCGTCATTACGACAAGCTTCACGAAGCGACTTCTCAGCCACCCACCAGCGTCTCGCCGTCGGAATGATTATAACGACCTATGAACGCTGAAGGGATGTTCCGTGCACCTTCAAAACTTTGGACGTCGCCAAATACGTACCAAGCGTACCCTTACTCCCCTCAGCCGTACCACATACGTGTCTGCCGTAGTCGACGGCTATGCTCCCAAACAAATGTAAGGATCAGAGCGAAACGAAGCTCGATCTCACTCGAATTAAGTTAAAAGGTCAAGTGCTTCCGCCAAGAAAAAGCATTAAATCTTGATCGAACGACGACTTGATAACACGATAACAAAACACTAACGCTCTGTAAGGCTAAGGCCCGTCGCCAAAGGGAATTCGGCCTCAACCGAAGCGACAGTCGACCTCCCTATCCGAGTTTCTCAAACTATAGTCGATGAAGTCCACTCATCGAGCTCGGCCAAGGCACGATCTCAATAAGTGGAGGGACTAACTGTATGGGTCGGAATCTGACTCCACGATAATTAACGAAGTTAATCCCGTCTTAAGTTGATTCCCGATTAATAAGTGGTACGACCACTTAGAATTAACGATACTTAAGCCTTATCTGATTCGATCAACAAGGCCACGGCCCACCGGCCATCATGAAGGCGCAACCCCAACGTGGTCACGACCACTTATTGCCAGTTCACGAAGATCACAACTATAAATACTAGGAGAGGAAACCCTAGAAAGGGGGCTTCTTCTTTGCCACTATTCACCAGAGAGAGAGAGAGAGGAGACAAAAGGATACCCACATGATGGGAAAGAAAAACACCATTATAAGGCTCTGGACCTCTTCATGGGGAGACAGACCAAACCAATATTATCAATAAAAGCTTTTAATGTTTCTCCTCCTAATTTTGAGTACTTATTTTCGTTTCCTTCATTTGGTTCAATGGGTTATTACGTTTTACTATGATTGTCCCGCGATTTATTTATATTGTTTTATACTCATATAGTATATGATAACTTTTGAGCAAACACCTATGATATGTCTTTTAGCGTTCAGAAGAGGGTTGTCAAAAAACCTTGTAAGGGGGGCTTTTTGCTTTTTTGGCTAAGAACACTGATTGAAATAGCTTCCTACATTAAAGGTTGGCATTTTTTACGTTCGATCACTCACTTTCACAAGATCAAGAAATATTATCTATCGTGTTCATCCATTATACCTTTTGTTCTATAGTATATTATACTTAACTGAGATTTACCCCTTCATTCTCTTTAATTGATTTGTTCAAAAAGGTTCCAATATCTTTTAAGTCAAACAATTTGGCGCCGTCTGTGGGGATTTCTTTAGCTAAGATTTTAGTTTCATCTAGATCCGTGCAAGGGATAATCACCTCTTCTTACGCGAACAACCTTATGGATTCCATCAACGAAGCTGGCAGGGAAGACAACGAAAACGCAACACCAAGCGCTACACCAGAGGAAGATACCTCACACCCCCCCTCCCCGGCACGAAAGCGTGAATGTCTCGCGCGAGAATGGAACCTCAACATCCACAATAGGAAAAGCACCAGCGGTTATGAAAAGGCTATTATAAGAGTGGTTGAGAAACACCTTGAGCAACATACTTGATAAACCTGTTCAAAGGTATATCGGAGGCACAATACATGCAGACACCGCAACTGTTGCCGATGAGCCAGAAACTCCACGTACAGGTAACACTCATACTGTCATTGATACAGGTAACGATGCACTTGCAGCCATCTTAAAGAAAATGGAAGAAATGGAAAATGAGAATAAAACACTCCGTGATCAGATTAAGGAGCATCAAGAAAGGGTCGATAAAATACCGGGCGCTCCTAAGTTGCTACCAAAATGAGACGTCGGCCGATTCATCGAGCAACCATACAGTGAAGGGGAAACCCCCCACTCTATTCCAAAAACCTTCAAAATGCCGCCATACTCGAAAATATATGATGGCACCACAGACCTGGAAGATCACATAATCCACTACGTCACGGCAGTAAAAGGCAACGATCTGTCGAAAGAACAGGTGTCATTGGTGCTGCTGAAAACGTTCGGCGAAACCTGACAGTGGGAGAGCTGACATGGTATTCCCAACTAACGACACGGTCACGTTCGAAGAAATATTAGATAAATTCGTCACCGCTTACATGGGAGGGAAAAAGGCAGAAGCTAGGGTAAATGACATCTTCGCTGTTAGGCAGACGGTAAGCGAAGGACTTTGGGACTTCCTAGCCCGACTCAACAGGGTAAGAATGAGCCTACCGAACGTATCATAGGGGGTGGCGTTAGCAACCTTCCAAAATGGGTTAAATAGAAACAGTTCGAAAGCAACCTAAAAAGTGCTAAGGAGGCTCATAAAGTATCCTCCCACCATGTGGGAAGAAATCCATAATGCCTATTGTGCCGAAGTAAGGACAGATGAGGACGACCTAAATTGTCCGATCCAATGGCTAATATCAATCCAAACCGAAACAAGGAGAGATCGCCGCAACGATGGTCGAAGGACCAACTATCCCATTTCAGTCGAGAAAGGCATCATCCCTATGTCCGGACATCAATCCCATCTCCTCCACGACATGCAGACATCATACATAGTTTAGAAATTATACTATATTTTATTTCCTTTATCGTTATAAATTTCCTTAAATATTTCTTATAAAATTCTTGCATTTAGGATTATTTAGAAATGCCCAATCTCTTTGCAAACATTTGAGTACAATTCAAGCACATAAATCGATCTCGAGGTACATTTCCAACGACAATAGTTGTTCTAACTTGGTCTTGAATTAAGCCAAATCTAGTAAAAAACAAAATAAATAAATTGCTCTGAACTCTCGACATGGAGGTAAGGGTATTCACGGTTCGGTTTGGATCGGTTTTTCCCTAAAAAGAAACCAAAACAAGTAAGTCGGTTTTTCAAATATTAGAACCAAACCAAACCAATTAAGTTGGTTTTTTCTCGATTCGATTTATGTCGGTTTTTCGGTTATTTGTCGGTTTTTTCTTAAATATAAGACATACACTACCAAACACATATTCCGGTGACCACATTTTCAATATAACACTATCAAATCAATTGCCTTTTGAGAAATCTATTATTTACTAAAATATATTGATGATAATTGAATCAAATAGTGATGAATAATTTAAGGACTCAATTAAATTTTTTTTTAACATGAAATGAATTCTTACACTTAACAAAAGAAAATTACCAATCAACTAAAATATAAAGGTAAATAATTGTACTAAAAGCGCAAACGATTAACATTCACCATAAATTTTTTGAAGCTTTGTATAAAAATATACATATATATAGGTGTAATAATAAATTTGAAATAGCTACTCATATATTCGGTTTGGTTCGATTTTCTTCGGTTATTTTTTGATTAAAATCAAAACCAAATCAAATTTGATCGATTTTTAAAATTCAAAATAAAAACCAAACCAAACCAAAAAGTATCAGTATTTTTGGTCGGTTTGGTTTGATTTTTGATTTGGTTCGGTTTTTCAGATTTTTATGAACATCCTGCGTCATGTGAGTTACCGCCCCATTTCTCCTATTTTCTGCTTCCTTATACTTTATTATACGAGTCTTGGGTGAATGAGTTGATTTGGATTGATTTTGGATGGAAATGAGACACTTAGTCTCCTCAAGGAAGGCTTGTTTTGAAAAAGTCAACCGGGCGTTGACCTATGAGTTAGAGGGCTCGGATATAATTTTGGTTATTAGGTTAGCTCCGGGGGATGATTCATGACTTAGGAGTGTGATCGGAATTGATTTTGGAGGTCCGGTGTAGAATTAGGCTTAAATTAGCGAATTCCGGTTGGTAGGTGAGATTTTGATCCGAGGGTTGGAATGGAATTCCAAAAGTTGTTGTAGCTTCCTTAGGTGATTTTGGATGTGTGTGCAAAATTTCAGATCATTCGGAGGTGTTTTGGTTGGGGTTTTGATCGAATGCGAGTTTCGAAAGATTTGAATGAACTTAGGCTTGAATCCGATGTAATTTGATGGTTTTGGTGTTAATTGTGGTATTTTGATGATTGGAACAAGTTTGAATGACGTTTTAGGATGAGTTGGCACTTTCGGATGGCAATCGGGATGATTTTGGCCTTGGTGAAATTGCTGGTTTTGCTAGTATCTGGTGTATCCGCATCTGCGGAAGAAGGGCCGCTTATGCGGTTCCGCAGATGCAAGTGATTGGTCGCAGGTGCGGGTTTTGAGGAAAGAGGCTACTTCTGTAGGTGCGGTATTGGAGCCGCATCTGCGGTGCCGCATATGCGGTTGGTGTATCACAGAAGCGAAAAGGAGAAGTTTGGGTATTTCCGCAGAAGCGGACTGTTATCCGCAAGTGCGGTGTCCGCAAATGCGGATAGGTGACTGCAGAAGCAGACGTGGCTTTTAAATGAAGATCTGCAGAAGCGAAAAAATAACCGCAGAAGCGGTGGTTGCAGATGCGGATAAGGGGACCGCAGGTTTGAAAATCCCTGTTATCAGAAGGGTTTTAAATGCTCATTTTGTTCTGCGAGCTTAAGTCCATTTCCACCATTTTTAAGCAACCTTGAGAGCTCTAGGACCGAATTTGAAGGGGATTTCGACTAGATGTGATTGGAGGTGAGTTTCTTGACCTAAATACATGAATTAATGATAGAATTTACATTGAAACTTGTGAAAATTCATCAAAAAAGTGTAAAGCTAGGGCTTGGGAATTTGGTATTTTAAAGTGGAGTTTGAGGGGACAAATAAACTCCGATTTTGGTAAAATTGATATGTATAGACTCGTGGCGAGATAAGGAATCCGATGATGTTAATTTTTTAATTTTTCGAGAAGTGGGTCCGGGGCTCGGGTTTTGCCAACTTCGTGAATTTCAATATTTTTCGAGTCTTTTCGATTGGGTTGTGTTCCCTTAGCCTATTGTAACGTATTCCTTGTGGTTTTGAGCAGATTCGACGCTCGAGGAGGTTGATTCGTGAGGCAAGGGCATAACGAGATAGGATTTTGGCTGGCTTGAGGTGAGTAATGATAGTAAATGATATTCTGAGGGTTTGAAACCCCGAATTTGCACAACGTAGTGCTATATTAAGGTGAAACACGCGCTTAATGACGAGCGCGGGGTTGTTTAATACTGGAGATTGTGACTTGGTCCGTCCCGTTTGATATTTTACCGCGTACTTGACTGAGTTGTTTGTTTATCAGCATGATTTGGGCTTATTGCCATGTTTTGGGCTTAATGCCGATTATTTGAATCCTTCGGGGGTTGTTATCACTATTTCCTTACTATTTTGAGACGTTATTTGAACTCAGTCCTAATGATTATACTATTTGGCAAACTCAGTCGCTTTAAATGAATTTTTGAGACTTTAAATGATATTTCATTGATGTTTGGGCTGAGAACTATTATTTTATTGATGCCCGAGAGGCTTATGATATTTTCTGGACTGAGTGAGGCTTTCGGGCCTTGAGCGTGAGGTGAGGAGGCTTTCAGGCATCGAGTGATATGTGAGGAGGCTTTCAGGCCTCGAGTGTATTGTGAGGAGTCTTTCAGGCCTCGAGTGATATGTGAGGAGGCTTTCAGGCCTCGAGTGTGATGTGAGAAGGCTTTTAGGCATTGTTTTATATGCCACGAGGTGGCTTGATATTGCGCTTGGGCCGTAAGGGGCCCCTCCCGAAGTCTGTACACCCCCGGTGAGCGCGGGTACCCATGTGATGTGATACTGAGTCCGAGGGGCTGATACTGATCTGAGTGATGTGATACTGAGCCCGAGGGATTGATACTGTTTCTGAGCGATTGATACTGGTCCCGAGGGGCAGATTTCTATCCTCTATTTACTTGATATTTTACCTAATTTACTGGATTTATTTTAAAAAGGGGAAATTCACTTTTATCCTGTATTGTTCTACTGATTTACTTTTTTTACTGCCTGATATAGAACTGCCTTGTGCTGTTATGTGCTTTCTTACTTTCAGATATTATTTAATGTTGTTACTCACTGAGTCGGATTACTCATGTCACACCTGCTTTCGGCACGCCCCCACCCCGAAGGGGGTAAGAACGGTCGAAGTGAGTTTTTCCAATTAAAGT
>MU754412.1:5649-17612 GCA_026770625.1 Nicotiana glauca
AAACTCGGGAATGCCTAACACCTTCTCCCGGATTAACAAAATTCCTTATCCGGATTTCTGGTGCGCAGACTGTTAAACAGAGTCATTCTTTTCCTCGATTCGGGATTCAACCGGTGACTTGGGACACCATAAATATCCCAAGTGGAGACTCTGAATTAAATAACTAAATCCCGTTTCGATTGTCCTTTAATTGGAAAACTTCCTTGCGCCCTCGCGGGTAGTGCCGAAAGGAGGTGTGACAGCTAGATCACCCCATTGTTCGATTGGTTAGGTTTGGACTTAGTCAGACTTAGCCTCTCGTTTGGTTAAGTTTAACCTTCTGTTGAAACGTGGCTGGGCACCAATAGATGTCATTTGAACTAGGTTGAATTTTATCCTCTTATTAAATCGCGATCGAGGACCTATAGGTGTCGTTCGAATTTGTTCGATTTTTAACCTTTTGTTAAATATAGGTGTTGTTTAAGTTGGGTCGACCTTAACTTTTGTTATGATGTGGCCAAGGTCCGATAGGTGTTTGTTCAAGCTAGGCCGAACCTAATCTTTTGTTGTGACGGTTTTGATAAACGTAAGTTTCTATTACTTTGACGTTGTTGTTATGATTACATGATTGGCGAAAGTTACAAATTTTGGATGTTGGCTAGCTTTCCAGTCCCAGTGTATCGAGTGCCTTCATTGTTTGACTTGGAGAGTATTGAGGAGTCGGGTAATGAAAGTGAAAAGAGCCCTTCCTTTACATACTTTGACTCGAAGTGGCCCTTTTGTAGCCTCGTTAAAACATCCTTGAGAAGACCCTAATGGAATAAAACTCAAGTAAGGGAAAAAGAGTACGACTTAGGTGCATTTCTTCCTTTTGGAAGTTGAAGTATTTGAGGTGGATGATGTTCCAATTGTTTGGTAATTATTTTCCTTCCATTGTCTCTAATTGGAACGAATCTTTCTTTGCTTTGGTTGAAATTTTTCAGGGGCCGTCCCAATTCGCACCCAGTATGCCTTCCTGCGGGTCTTTATTTGCTTGAGTTTTTGGTTTGAGTACGTAGTCCCCGACTTTGAGCGGCCGGACTTTTGCTTTCTTGTTGTAATAAAGTTCCACTTTCTCCTTTTGGTCGACCATCCTTATGCATGCCATATCTCTTTGTTCATCGACCTTATCGAGTTTTTGCCTTCTACTCTTATCATTACTAGTATCGCTTTCATGGGAGTAACTTAGGTTGGGTTCTCAGACTTCGACTAGTATGACTGTATCAGTCCCATAGACTGGAAAGCAGGTATTTGTGCTCATCTTCAGGGTAGTTTTACACACCTATAATACTTATAGGAATATCTCCGGCCACTCTATTGGCGTCTTCGAGCTATTCTTCATGATGTTTAATATGGACTTGTTGGAGGATTCTGCCTGCCCATTACCCCTTGGGTGATACAGGGTTGAAAGTATCCTCCGGATATGTCATTTCTCGAAGAATTCAGCGATTTTCTTTCACATGAACTGGGGTCTATTGTCGTAGCTGCTCTCCTTGGGTAGGGCGAATCGATAGATGATGTTTCTCCATATAAAGGTGATTACCACTTGTTCGCGTATTTGGGCGAACGCTCCTGCTTCCTCCCATTTATAGAAATAGTTAGTTAAAACCTAAAGGAATTGTATATTACCTCGCCTTGGTGGCAGCAGCCATGATATTCATTCCCTACTTGGTGAACGACCATGGAGAGTTGACTGAGTGGAGATTCCTGCCTTCTTGGTGAATTATTGGGGCGTATTTTTGACATTGTTCGCATTTCTTCACGAATTCTGAGGCATTCTTTTTCATGGTAGGCCAATAGTATCCTGACTGAATAAGACACCTAACTAGTGCTCGATTACCGAAGTGAGCCCTGCAATGGCCTTCATGGACTTCCTCGAGGACACACTAGGTTTGGTTTGGGCCCAAATATTTTGCCAGAGGGCCGCCATATGTCCTCTTATATAGGTCGTTGTGGAGGAATTTGTATCTGGCTGCTTGCATTCTTAGTTTTTTGGCTTCCTTTTTGTCTTTTGGGAGCGCGCTATTCTAAAAGCAGGCGATAATATGATTGCGCCAATCCCAAGTTAAGCTTATCGATTTTACCTCGATTTGGTTTAGTGATGAGTTGAGGAGGTGGATTACGCTTTTATCTTCGATCATGATGCTTTTGGTGGCTATGACCAATTTGGTGAGGCCATCCGCTTCAATGTTCTGCGCACACGGGATCTGGTAGGGTTGGTATTCGTCGAACTTGGGAAGCAACTTACAGATCTCAGTATGATATTTTTGCAAAATTTGTTATTTGATTTGGAAAGACCCTGTGACTTGGTTGACCACGAGCTAGGAATCACAATAGAGTTTTAACCGCTTCATCCCATACTTGAGTGCTAGCCTCAATACTGTAATTATGGCCTCATACTCGGCCTCGTTGTTAGTCATATTTGGGCATCTTATGTACTGGTGAATTACTTCACGGTTAGGGACCTCGAATACAAGTCCTAATCCGAATTCGAAAGCGTTGGATGCGCCATCAATGTATAGGACCCAGAGGTCTTGTGTTTGGAGAGAAACTTGAATGGGTTCCTTATCGACTTCAAGCATTTTCTTTGCGCTGAAGTCTACGACGAAGTTAGCATGCACTTGTGACTTTATCGCCATTTCTGTTTGATATGTGATATGGTGCTCGCTTAGCTCGATCACCTACTTGGCTAGCCTCCCCGATAATTTAGGTTTATGTAAAATGCCTCTTAGAGGAAAGGTGGTAATGACCGAGATAGGATGGCACTGGAAATAGGATCTAAGCTTTCATGAAGCTATGACAATTGCCCGGGCCAGTTTCTCAAGGTGTAAGTAGCTTGTCTCGGAGTCGACGGGTGTTTTGCTAATGTAATAAATGAGAGATTCATACCTTTACTTTCCCGGATAAAGACTGCACTCAGTGCCACTTCGGATACAACTGGCTAGGCGAGAAGATGCTTCACGAGTTCGGGTTTTAAGAGCAAAGGTGGTAATGACAGCTACGCCTTTAGTTCTTGCAGAGCTTATGCGCAATCGGTCATCCACTCGAAGCCTTTATCTTTTTTGAGTATGCCAAAAAATTTGTGACATATTCCAGATGACCGCAAGATGAATCTTGATTAGGTGACAATTCGACCAGTCAACCTTCGGACTTACTTCTTGATAGTTAGCAGTTTTGGTATCCCTTTGATAGCTTTGATTTGTTCTATTGAACTCAATCCCCCGTTGTAACACTAAGAAGCCCAAGAATTTTCCTGAGGCTACGACAAACGCGCACTTCTCTAGGCTTAGTTTCATGTAGTACCATCTTAGCATGTTGAAAGCTTCCTTCAAATGGTCGATATGGTCCTCTTCCTTTACAGATTTGACCAGCATGTCATTGATATATACCTCTATTGCCTTGTCGAGCTGATCTTTGAACATTTTCGTGACCAATCTTTGTTAGGTAGACCTTGCGTTCTTCAGCCCAAAATTCCCGACCCTATAAAAGTATGTTCCTTGGTAGGTGATGAGCATGGTTTTCTCCCGGTCCTCTTCTTCTAGAAGTATCTAGTTTTCTCCTCGGGTATGCCCGACATATCTGCATGGCTGAAGGTAAGAAACTCTGCATTAGTTATTAAGAATAGACTAAATTTACCTGGTTCTCGAAGTTTCCAGCCGATATAGTCTTTTTGCTGTAGTCACTAGGATCTAATTGAATGATGTTGAGGTCCTCTATAGTTGAGTCCGTGGCTTCAACCACTTAGGGACTCAGGATGACATCCCTAGTCTCTTCTTGTGTCGACCTCGGCCCTATTGATTGCTATGCCTCTTTTTCCTTGTCTTGTTTCTGTTGGATTGTCGTGCTATCTAAGGTGATGCGGTAGCATTCCCGGGACATGCGTTGTTCTCCGCGTATGCTGAATATCCCAAGGTGTTGGGGATTTTATTACTTGGTATAAGCTGGAGGGGACCGCACTCATGAGATGTATCTATTGTCGTCCTACAATGGAAATGTATACGGTGACCTAGTCCATGATATGGAATGTCATCTCTATCGTTATTCAGCCGGCCAAGATGGGGAGTGTAATTTCTCTCGATGTCCGTTCAACTGCATTATTAAAATCAGTTAGTGTGATGTAGTGTGGCACTATCTCGTCCTCGAGTCTCATTTGGGTGAGGACTCAAGGATGGTTAATGCACTCTCCACTCCCATCATCCACCATGATACGTTTAACATCAGTATGTGAAATGCGCATAATAGTGACGAGAGCATCATTATGAGTGAAAGTCAAACCGTCAGCATCTGATTCGTTGAAGATGATGCTTTCTTCAAGTCCATCGTACCATCGTGGGTGATCACATCCACAACACACCTGAATAGAGATATGACACGGTCATATGCAATAATAATTACCCAACTAGGAGTCGCGATCGAATCCAATGGGAGATATGATGGGAGTTAGGGTTATCAAATGGGTTATCTAGGATTTCACTTCCACAACAAGGTTTTGTTTTCTATTTCTACTATTACACTAATAAATGCAGCTAAAGAAAATAGACTAGAGATAAATATTTTTGAGGGTTTTCCAATTGGATCGAAGGCCTAGGGTTGTGACTATTACCTAGATGTTTGCCTTATGGGATAAAGACGTTAATGCTTGTTTTGTTGATTGGGATGTATTATAGCTCTCAACTCTATTGTACCCACTCAATACCTCTTGGTCAGAGAGTGATTTTGATCAATTTGTCTTTCTCAAGTCGAATTGGGTATCAACCAAAATAGTTGATAAGAGCTAAAGTTGGGTTATTACTATCTCTAGGTTGAACCCTTTAATTATGTTAATCTATATCTCAATTAACCTAACTCCTTGTTAGCTAAGTTATCCTAGACCTTGTCCCTCTTTCTTAAGTAGAGACTAAATTAAATAGGCATGAATCAATGTTTGCAACCATTAACTCTACAATTGAAGCATAAACTAAGCTAAATAATTAACACCCAATCATAAACAAGCACTAAATTAATCACCCGTAAGGTTTACACTCTAGGGTTAGGTCATAACCCTAGTAGATATCTGGCTACATCATAATAGTAATTATAGTAAAATAGAGAAGAAAATCTAATTAAACTCATAATAGTAATTACAAAATCTAACTTTAAAATACCAAAATATTGTAAAACTTCCTATAGTAGTACAAACGTCTACAATAACTTCAAATGTTCAAAACTTGACCTAATTTTGTGAAACTCGTCTATTTATATAGAGCCAAAAATTGCGGACAAAAATGCCCCTCGAGAGGTTCTGCGGCCACACAATCCTATGTGCGATCCACAGATTTCTTCAGCTAGCCGAAAAAAGTGTTTCGCGGCCGTATATTTCTGAATTGTGGTTGCGAGGCAATCTTTTATAGTCCGCACATTTATAAACTACGGCCGTAAGGCCATCTTCTGTGGCCGCACAATTCTTGTGTGGTCCACATTTCACAAGGGCTTCAAGACTTGGTCTTTTAGCATACTCTCTGAACTTTGCATCTTTGCCAGTAAAAACCCAGTTCTACGGCCACACAATTCATGTGCACACCACATATTTCTAAAAGTCCTGTTGGCATTTCCTTCTTGGCTCGCGACCGCAGATGAAATTTTGCGGTCCGTAATTTCTTTTGCGGCTGTAGAATTCCTTTTACGAACCGCACATTTGTGCTTTTTCGCCCCTTTATTTCCTTGTGCTTCAGATCACATCTTTTTTGAGTCAGATTTCATCTCAAAATACCAAGCTTTTAGAACTCCTGCAATTTGCGCAATTTCATTAGTTTTGGGAATACAATTCCATATTTTTGGACTAAGACAAGAGCTAAAAAGTGCTAATAAGCAGTCAAAATCCCCAGTTATCAGTGGGTGATAGATCTTTTGAGCTTGTTAGTGGCAGTGAATTCAACATCATTGATAGGGGCATTGTCACTACCGCCAATGATCATGTTAATGGTGCAAGCTGGTGATGGCGGCTTCCACGGGCCTTGGCGTTCATGTCCCCTGGTGAAGTTCTTTATCCCTTTGTCACTCATCAGCTCTTTGAGGTGTCTCTGTTGCAACATGTTCACAACTTCTTGTCTGAGAGCGATGCAGTCTTCTGTCTTGTATGCGTGCTCCTGTTGGAACTCACAGAGGGAGTCGAATTTTATGGTGCTTACATTGGATCTCATTTTTGGCAGCCTCTTCACCTTCATTCAAAGTTTTCCAGGGCATAGAATATTTCTATAGGTGGAACACAAAAATTGTGAGCACATAATAAGGGGTCATACCTCTCCATTTTCAGTGGGTCCCCATTCTCGACCTGGCTGGGCCTTCATCATAGCGGAAAGAAGGTGAGGCAGGGGCCTTGATGTATGGCTGATGTTGTCCCCTGTTGGTTTGTTAGATCGGGTGATCCCTCCTTATGTTATCTCTTTGTTCTATCCTGGGCTCGAATTATGCTGAGACGAGCCACATGTTGGTTTGTTGAGGTCGTCATCGTCTGATCGGACTTCGACACAGTAAGCATTATGGATTTCATCCCAAGTGGTTGGAGGATATTTTAACAACCAGGTGAGTAATTTTCTGGTCGCTCTTGATCTCTAATTACTCAACCATTCTGAAAGGTTATGACTGCCATCCCTCGGACACGTTTAGTAGAGTCATCCTTACCCTGTTGAAGCGGCCGAGGACGTCCCTCAGTCTCTCTCTCACGGACTGCTTGATGGAGAATATGTCAATTACTTTTGTATTGGCTTTCCTGTTTCTGGCATGATCCGTTACGAACTTATCGGTCATTTCCTCGAAGGTTTCTATGGAGCAGACAAATAGCTGTGAGTACCATGTTAATGCCCCTTCCGTAAGGGTTTTGCCAATTTTTTACAGCAAAATAGAGGATACCTGTTCATATTTAAGGTCGTTGCCTTTCACGGAGGTGACATAATGAGTCACGTGATCATTGAGGTCAGTTGTTCCGTCTTATATCCTGAGGTACAATGGCATTTTAAAGGTCTTTGGTATGGCATGCGAGGCTCCTTCCTTGTTGTATGGCTGCTCTACAAACCTACCGGCGTCCCTCTTTGGAAGCAGCTTAGGGGTACCCAGTATCTCGCCGACTCATTCTTCGTGTTCTTTCATTTGATCTCTTAGCGCTTTATTTTTATTCTCCATTTCTTTCATCCTCTTTAGGACAACGACAAAGACACTGTCACCTGCATTGTCAGTCACATTATGAGTTATACCCAGTGTTGGGTGGTCTGGTTGGTCACCTTATTGTCTGCTCGTTGCAATATATGGGCTCTTACGGTCTCTATAGTCGTGCATGGAGTGGGTTTATTGATCATGCTTACAAGCATATCGGTCAACCACGATTCGAGGAGTTTTTTTGTGGACGGTGGCATCCCTTCTCCTATGGACGTGAATTCCCCTTTAATATTTGATTTTGTTATGCTATAATGGGGAGGAGGCGACCTCTCATGCCTAGGGAGGCAGTGTGTACGATATCGTCACCTAATATTTCACAACTCTCCTTAATAGCATTCATAAGGTTGTTAGGGAAGTCACATGTCAATTTAGTCCTCCCTCTCCTTGGTTACCTGCCATGTAGGTTTCCGTACGTGCAAAGAAAAGGAAAGATCATGGGGTTTGTTAGTTTAGTGACTCACATTAGCTACAGATCTAAAGGAAACTAAAAGATTAGCTAAGAAGTCCCCACAGACAGTGCCAAACTGTTTGACCAAAAATAAGATCATGGTTCAACCAATTAGATTTAAATAAAGAAAGGTCAATCTTAGATAATAATAATAATAATAATAATAATATCCAAAAGATAAGGTACAACTTTTATGTCAGATAATATGTATATTGACCAAATGGTAATGAAATGAGCACTAATAACAGTATTCAATGATCCAAAACGATTGAAGACAACATTAAATATTAATGAATGACAATAAATGCCATTTAAGGAAAAAAAATGTGTGAGTCACCCAAAAAATAATGAGATATATGAATATTCTTTCTCATAACAAAGAATGATTGAGGATCCTTAGAACACTCAGTTTGTTCTTGGATGGAGTGGAAAAGTTAGACAAGAATCTTAGTGAAATGGTTGTTTTTGTATGCTTGTAATATGGTAAGATTCTCTCTATCAAGTCAATTTGTTTTCTTACAAAAAAATATCCCCCACCCTATCATTGTGTCTGTTAGTTTGTATGGGTCCACCAAATCGTAGAGAACCTGGTCCTCTACAAGTTTCTACTGAGAGTACTTAATAAAGCAGTAAGTAAATGAGGCAGAGGATTTTTATGTGGAAAAATCCCGCATAAGGGGATCAAAAAACCCCGATCTACCTTGTAGGCTTTTAACTTTACTAACTTGTAATCTTACTTATTACAAGACACTTTACAATGCTTCCGATTGCAAAGGATTTACTCAACTGACTTGTGGTACCTTTACCACAAGCTACTTTGTGACTATCCTAGTTACAAAGGCTTTTTTCTAACTTGTGATGCTATCACCACAAGCCACTTTACAATTCTATGATTACAAAGACTTTTTCTTATGACTAACTCTAGTCACAACCTAAACTCAACGAGTTTAGGACTTTACAAGAGGATTCATAATTAGTATGCTTCTTAAGCGATTTTAGGAGATGTAATAAGCACAAATAACAAGGTTACAACTCAACTAGGACAACAATAATTAATCTTTTAGGAACTGGTCCGTAGTGGCGTTCAACCTTGTTCTTCAAGCTTGAGAGGGTGATTTTTTTGTTTTTCCAGGAAGCTTGAACCATAAATAGAAACCTTCCATTGATGTCTTTGTATAAGGCTTCATTTGGTACATCTTGATGACATCACTTGAAGTGATGCGAGTGCTTTGTTTGGTTAGAGAATGAGTGGGTTGTCAGTATATTGCAGTGCGACAGAAACAGTGCCAGCAGTCACTTCAGTCCAGCTGTGTCCCAATGACTCTTGTACTGCTATTAGGAATCACATGAGCACCAGGTTCTTGATTGGTTCCTAGCTTCTGAATCTATAACAGTGTATCCTTAGTCGGGATCAGTTCAAGTTTGCGGTAATCCAATTAGGTCAGGTTCCTTATCAATAAGTTTGTTAGATCATCAGAACATAAGACAAGATTATTTAAAATCTATCAATTTCCTCCTTTTTGATGATAACAAACTTAAGCAGTTATAAGTTCAGAATTAAGGCAGCACAAAGCAACGTCAACAATGTCAGTGAGTTCCCCCTGATACAATGCCTTAATCTTTCAATTCATATAAGAATCAAGAACCAGTTCCCCAATGTGATTCCCCCTGAGTCCATAGCTACATTTCCCCCTTTTGGCATCATTAAAAAGAATAAAAATACAAAGAAGTCCAGCTAGGCTAACTCATGCCACGTATGTGCACACAATCATGATGAAGAATAGAATTCAAAGAGGAAGTATTGGACAAAATAAAAGAGGATTTTTATTAATAATAAAGAAATTTTGTTTTTATATGCCCCTTCCTTAGAGAAAAGGAAGAGGTAGCATTTGGACTTGATTACGGGAGCAGTGCTATGAGTATATCCCAACCACAACAAAAAAGAAAACAAAAAAAACATCTACCAATCATCAATAAAAAAAATATCCAGATAGCTGGTCACTGGGGGAAATTGAAGAAACCTAGGGGGCACTAGGAGGAAAAGGCTTGGACGTTGCAGCAAGTGTTTGGAGAACAAGGTCTATTCGAGCGTTGCTCGACTTTTGCTCGTTGAGCAGTTCAGCTTTTAGGTTCTCAACTTGTGCCCTGAGGTCAGCATTTTCTTGGGTCAAACAGAACACCTCATCGTTCGAAAAGGGAATCACTCGAGCTTGCTGGCATTCTAGGATAGCTTTCCTAGCCTTCAATCTACATATCTCCTCAACTGTGCTGTTTTGGGAATTGATAAGCTGAGACACAGTTGAAGTGCTTCCTACACCCCTGTGAGCACGTGATTTTTGCCCTAAACAAATTATTTCTAAAAATCCAAACAAAATAATTTTTTAATTTTTGTTGATATTTGTGGCATTTTTGTGTTAATTAGTTGCATAATAATTCATATTAAAAATACAAAAAAATATGCATATGCATTAGGATTTTTAATTTTACAATTTTAGTATTAATTTATTTTTAAACAAATTAATGGAAAATCAAAAAATAGCATTTTTAGTGTTTTTATTGAAATTTATTATAAAATAGATGTTAAATAAATTCTAGAAATTAATTAGTTTAACAATTTGATAAAATCAAAAAATAAATACAAAAATACAAAGGAAAAAGAAAATACAAAAATACAAAAGAAGATACAATACAAAAATATAAAACAATAAGATTTGGGCTAAAAAATCGGATAAGTTATTAGCCCAAAATCAGAAATGTCCGGGCCTAAAAAGAAATTTACCCGGTCTGCCCAGGAAGTCCAAACGACCCCGTTTAATTACATTCAATCTGGACCGTTGAAACAATTGATCCAATGGTCACATAACAAAGACCACTAATAAATAAAACGACACCGTATTGTAACTTCAATCTAGGCCGTTCATTTGATTGATCTAACGGACGAGGTTGCATGTTCATTAAAGTTAGACGATGTCGTTTAGGGGCTCAAAAGATCTGAGCCATTGATCCATTTAATCTAACGGCCATAGATCATCAGCGGTCTTTTAATATAACAAATATACATACAACCCTAATCAATTTCATTTCTTCTTCTTCCTTATCTCTCCGCCGCCCTCTTTTTCTCTTAATAGATCCCGCCGGAACCCTACCGGCGGGAGACGACACTTAAGCCAACCAGCCCACTATTAATACCCTAGAACAACCATAATCTCCTGATCACACCCCTGTATCCCCCTTCCCTCGAATCCTATTGGATCACCTCGAATAATCAAAAGAGTGTCGCCGGAACCTTAATTCCGGCAAACACTACTTCACCCAAATCACTTCAAAATCATACCAGAGATTCCCCTTTACGTCCTTAGCCTAGTTCTGAAACTATCAAATCTTAAAAGCCACTGAAAAAGCACAAATCAAGATCCAAAGGTCTGCCAGCGACCTAAAACCAAGAAAATGATATCCAAGGCTCCTTGAAGTCCTGGAAAGTTTTCAACTAAAAAAAAAGGAAAAAAAGAAAGAAGAAAAAGAAAAGTAGAAAATCTGAAAATAAAGCTATGTTTTTTCTTCCCTTTTTCGTTTCTTTTTCTTCTGTTATTTGTTTCTTTGCGTAGGTGTTTCTGCATGTTTTAGGGTTTAAATTTTTCTTAGGATTAAATAATTAGATTCTGATAATTTTCAATATTATTTTCTTTTTTCTTCTGTTATTTGTTTCTTCGCGTATGTGTTTCTGCATGTTTTAGGATTTAATTTTTAGATATTATTCTTAGGATTAAATAATTAGATTCTGATAATTGTCAATATTATATCTGTTTGATTTTTGTCAATTGTCTGACTCTGATATTTGAATTAATTTCTCTGATATTAGTATTGATAGTTAGTGGTAATGATTAATAATTTTTAGGATATATTAGTATTAAACAATAATTAGTATATTTGATTTGGTCCTTAACTGATTTTAGTTGTTAAATTCTGGTAATTCAACTTTTAATTCTGAAAATTAATCAAATTTAAGGGGGTAAAAGGGTAAAAGGGAGTAGGGTCAGTTGGTAAAATCAAATAATATTCAGGGATAATTTGGGGACAATAAAAGGGTTAAGGGTAATAATACTAAGGAGGTATGGGTAGTATGGGCACGAGAAAAGGTTAATTCAGTGAATGCTGAATAGAAGTAAGGGTAAGATAGGAAATATACCAAGATGGAATGTTCTAGATAGGGGAACAAGTGTAATTTCTAATAAATAAGGGTTAGTAATCGAATAACTAATAAACAATAAGGATAAAAGTGAAATAAAAGAGGGACTACTTTGTAATT
>MU754419.1:0-15056 GCA_026770625.1 Nicotiana glauca
CTAACCCAAGCTGAGCAAGCCGTCAAAAACCCAAGAGCATTGCTGCAAAATGCCTGTAAAAGCTCATTACCTCGAACACATAAAAATAATTAATCATACCCTCACCATGCCGATTCGGTCTATTATCAAGCTATTCCGTCTATCAAATTTCTCTTTTTGTTCATCTTCCACTTGATATTTCTCCCTTGTTGTAGCATCACAATGCCTCAATCCAGGCTTACCACACGAGACTCGCACATAAGACCACACTATTTCAAAACCATGAGCCACTGAATATTCTCTCAAACGTTCCCAGAAATACCACATTCTAGAATACTTTACTTTGAAGAACTTCATGCGAATCTGAATTCGTTACCATTACCTTCCAGATACCGATACATAGGATCCCATAATCGAGATATAAATACCATAAGCCTCGACATTTTCCGATGAAAACACGGTCTCTAACCACATACACGACCTTGAGACACCTGATTGTTACATGTAAAATCTTGAACACATTAGAATCATTCTCGAAAGTCATTCACAACTATTCCAACTGCAAATTACCTGACTTAACGAACAGAACCACTCGTGCCTTATTAGCACTCTGACACCGTAGGACATAATCTCATTCCAATACGAATGAACATCTTCCTTAACTATACACTAAGCATTATTTATCAACAACAGCTCAAGACATCCTATTATTTCCTCACATCTACGAAGCACCATATAACCTTTATCAAAATTTTACTTCACTCGTGCCATCCTCGGCTCATTTTCTGCAACCAGAATTGATCCGCCAGCATACCTCAAAACGGAAACAACATAACACATAACCGTGCGATTAGCTAATCAACAACAACCTCCCCAACTTGGCTCGAAGCCATCTAACAGGACACATTTAATAACACATAATACTTTTACCCTAATGATGCCACAACATTATAGTGAGATTAAACTCAAATCATCTACTAGTTTATGAAAACACAGATCCTCGGATACTGAAATCCTCTACAAACCTCGCATTCATCCCCACATCAGATGAGTCCACTCTCTGAAGCGACCCAAATTTTCAAATTACAACACGTACCTTTCAATTACACATGATATCTTCTAACAATATACATAAGAATCGTAACCCTTAAGAACATTCCGCAGGATATAACCTACTTGCTTTGCCTCAGTTTAGTATTTCAGCACATCTTTCGCCATCATACACATAACACAACCATTAAGTCTTCCTGAGTCTGAATTCATACAGCCACATATAATGTATTACACTTCCCAACTAGGAGATACGAAAATATTCTTCACGCGGCCATAACTCGGGCCACACATCGAATCACAATAGGAATCAAACACTTAACAGTTCACCTACTATCCGGCAGACTTCTTCGTCACTACCGATTCACATAGATACATCTCGCAGCACTAACATACTCATCACATGGATATCCAACCGCCATTATAGCTAATTGGGACAATATCGAACATATAAGTTCAGAACACTTGCTCACACAATCAGCACCCCAATGCTTAAGCCATAGGCAAAGATCCGGCCTCAAGTCCTCCAGACTTGCCCAATATCAAACTCACGGAATCATCTCTCGCCCCTTGATCGGGGAATCACAAGCCATCCAGGCACATACACTGCTGAGCGCTCACGTGCGCATACAGACGTGTGCAAGGAATTTCAAGAGTTATATCTCAAGATGAATCAAGTACTCACGATAAGAATTCCAAGAAAGTGAAGTTTTCCTAAAGGTTCTACATCCTCTCGAGGATAAATACAGACGTCTCCGTACCGATCCGCGAGACTCTACTAAACCTGCTCATGACTCGTGAGACCTTGTAACCTAGGCTCTGATACCAACTTGTCACGACCCAATTTCCAAACCCGGTTGTGATGGCGCCTCTCATGAAGACAAAGCCAGCCAACTAACCCAATTCATCTATTTAACAGTCATTAAACATAATGAATAGAAAATACCACTTAATGGCATTAAAAACTATCAATTACAACCCAACACAACCTGAACGGGGTGTCACAAGACATGAGCATCTAAAGAAGACTGAACACCACTACAGGTCCAATAATATATATAAAATAAAAACTGGAGTTCAAAAGATGAAGTCTGATGCCGCGAATGCTAGCGGTCACCTTGCTCTGCTACAATAGTAATACCTTCAATCAGCTAATAACCCGCTATCGGGTGAACACTACCTGCAACTGCACGCAGGGTGCAAGGAGTAAAGTGAGTACTCCAAGTCAGTGAGTAATAAGAGTAAATAACAACTGAGCAGTAAGAAATCACGTAAAGCAACAAACATGATGTATATATGCCGGGTACAATTTTCTAAGAAAGATAGTGAAATATGTGATAACCCTAGAAATGCCTTGGGTCAGTTCAAATCTCTTTTGAAAATGATCTTTTCAATAATTATGAAAACGATTTCAAAAACGTTAGTGCTGATAAGCACGGAAAATCCACCCCATGGGCACAAGGACCACAGTATAGCAGGTAAAAAGGCAATTAAATATGCAAGATGAGCACATAAAAGTTCGCCCCTCAGGCACAACTCAAATCAGTAACAGCCCCTAGGGCTCAATATCAAATGCTCAGAATAGTATCAGCCCCTCGGGCATGGTGTCACATCACTCAGATAAGTATCAGCCCCTCGGGCTCAGTATCAGTCACACAGTACAACATCAGCCCCTCGGGCTCACTCTCACTCATATGGCTACCCGCGATCATTGTGGGTGTGTAGACTCCGGAGGGGCTCCTACAGCCCAAGCGCTATCAATAAGGCCTGAAAGCCTGAACAATATCAATGCAAGGCCTGAAAGCCTCCTCACCAATCACTCGAGGCCTGAAAGCCTCCTCACCAATCACTCGAGGCCTGAAAGCCTCCTCACCAATCACTCGAGGCCTGAAAGCCTCCTCACCAATCACTCGAGGCCTGAAAACCTCCTCACAAAACTCGAGGCATGAAAGCCTCCTCACATCACTCGATGCCTAAAAGCCTCCTCACATCACTCGAGGCCTGAAAGCCTCCTCACATCACTCGAGGCCTGAAAGCCTCCTCACATCACTCATCAGATCCTCAATCATGGCCCTCGGCCTCAATCGGTCCAAAATAATCATAAGCCCCTCGGGCATCAATGAAAATGAAAATGCTCAGCTCAAACAATAGTTCAAATATCAGTTAAAACTCAAGGTTGAGAAAAATATAGCTGAGTTCATGACACAGTGTAATTCAAATTGACTGAGTTCAAATAATATTTCAAATAGTGAGGAAAACAATGATGATAGCTCACAAGGAGTTCAAACAGTCGGTAATAAGCCCCAAGTATGGCAATAAGCCCAAGTCATAGTGAAAAACAACAAGTCATAGTGAAATACGCAGTAAAATCAACAACTGAGATGGACCAAGTCACAATCCCCCAACGGTGCTCTACGCCACGCTCTCTATCCGGCATGCAAGTCACCTCAATATAGCACTATGGGTGCAAATCCGGGGTGTCAAACCTTCAGGATATCATTTACAAGTATTACTCACCTCAAAACGGTGAAATCCCTCGCTCGCGATCCCTTGCCCCTCAAATCATCCTTCAAGCGCGTCGAATCTAACCAAAAATAGAGCGAGTACATCACAATATGCCAAGGGAACAATACCCAATCGAAAACAATCGAAATATAGCAAAAATCTCAAAACTAGCAAAACCCGAGCCCGGGCCCACTTCTTGAAAAATTACAAAACTTACATTACCGGATTCCTCGTCTCGCCACGAGTCCATACATACCAAGAACTCCCAAATCCGAGCTCAAATGACTTATCAAATCCCAATTTGAAATATTAAAACTCAAGCCTTAGCTTTACCCCTTTTTAATGAATTTCAACCAATTTCCATGTTAATTCTACCATAAACATGAATAATTAGGCCAAGGAACTTACCTCTAATCATTCTCCCTTGAATCCCTCTTCAAAATTTCCTCAAAGCTCCCAAAGCTCGCTCAAAAATGGTGAAAATAGCATAAGCTTCGCGGAACAAATGAATATAAAACCCTTCTGACTCTAGGGGTTTCCGCTTCTGCAATCCCCACACCCGCTTCCGCGATACCGCTTCTGCGGTCATATTTCCGCTCCTGCGGAATTTCACTTAAAGTCCAGAGCCGCTTCTGCGACGCAATTCCCGCTTTTGCGAAACTTCACCTCCAGGACAAAATCTCATTTGTGATCGCCTGTCCGCTTTTGCGGACTCGCTTAAGCGAAAAAGATTCCGCTTCTGTGAAACAACCCTACCAGGCCATAAACCACTTTTGCTACCCTCCTCACGCTTCTGCGGAACCGCTTGTGCGGTCCATCTCCGCAGAAGCGAAAATACCAGGTACCAGCTGCAACCTACAATTTCCTCAACTCAAATTTCACCCCGATAGCCATCCGAAATCACCCTGAGGCCCTCGGGACCTCAACCAAAAGCACCAACATAACCCATAACATCATTCAAACTTTTTCCAATCATCAAAACACATCAAACAATGCTAAAACCATCAATTCACATAAGATTCAAGCCTAAATTTCTTCAAAACTTTCGAAATGCGCATTCGATCAAAAACCCAACCAAACGATGTCTGAATGACCTGAAAATTTGCACACATATCCAAAATCACCCAAAGAAGCTACAGCAACTTTCGGAATTCCATTCCGACCCTCGGATCAAAATCTCACCTATCAACTGGAATTCGCCAAAATTCTAACTTCGCCAATTCAAGCCAAATTCTACACCAGACCTCCAAAATCAATTCCGATCGCACTTCTAAGTCACAAATCATCCCCCCAAGCTAACCGAATCATCGGAAATCACATCCGAGCCCTCTAACTCAATAGTCAACATCCGGTTGACTTTTCCAACTTAAGCTTTCCTTAAGGAGATTAAGTGCCTCATTTCTTATCAAAACCAATCTCAATCAACTCTCACACACCACATACGGATAATGAAATGTTAAGAAGCAGTAAACGGGAAAAATGGAACATTAACACATGAGACGAGAGGCCGGGTCGTCACAATGGCCAACTTCGACACTCACTAGAGGTCAATTAACAATATTCTATAAATGCGAGGAAAATCATGGATTTATATAGTAGTTCAAATTCGTGAAGCCAGAGGACAGGTAAACACCTTCAACAATTAATCAAGGGCTTCCAAGGTTTATTCTTTATTATCTTATCAATTTATCTCAAGCCACGAAGGGCAAATTTCACATTTAAAAATTCCCTAACAACAAATAACATGCGCAAATCACACCGAGGCAATGACCCGATCCAACAGGAATGTAAACTGTGCATGCCAAGGGTCGAGCGGCCCAAACTAATAGATGCATCAATTTAATCTGCCGAGGCGTTCAACCCGTTCCATAAAAAAACACATACCCTGCTCGCGAATCATGCATGCGATGCAGGTACACATAAACTACATGCTCAAGTAGCCAATTAAGAATCTATCGGGGATATATATCCAAATAAGACAATTTTTCTTTTTAACAATTCAGGAAAAAAATGATGTTCAATCTCTTTTTAAATTCATTTACTAATCAAGGTTATTTGAACAATTTATGCTATTAATGGGTTCATAAATAATCCAAGTATAACATGCTTAAGGGTCCTAACTACCCGGACAATAGCATAATAGTAGCTACGCACGGACTCTCGTCACCTCGTCCGTACGTAGTCCCCACATATAGGAGCACATAATCAATTATTTCACATATGGGGACAATTCCCTCTTACAAGGTTAGAAAGGAGACTCTCCTCGCTCCGAAGACTCATAACCGGCATTCTACATTCTTCCGAAGGCTTGAACCGACGCACAATGCACCAAAACTAGCCAATCAATGACAAACTAATGAGAACATGCTCAAATACTTGTTAATAATTCGAATTATACAAATTCCCAACTCTGCTTAGTGAAATGACCAAAATGTCCTCGGGCCCACTTGCCTGGATTCCGAAATTTCTCGAAGATAAAGATTACCCATGACCTTAGAAACTCAAATATATAATTTTCTCTAAATTCCATACACAAAATCGTGGCTAAATTTGAAGAATATAATTTTCTAGGTTTTCTACCAAAACCTCTATTTTTATACAAATTTTCACGCCCAAATCCTTACAAAATTGATATATTTAACTCAAAATAGGTAGGGATAACTTACCTTATTATTGATGACAAAAAACCTCTCTTGAAGCTCCCCAAAATCGCCTCAAGCCATGAAAAATGAGGGAAATGAACCCAAATCACGATTTAAAACATCTTTGCTGCCTCCAGGTACCTTCGCTTATGCGGAACCATTTCCACTTCCGCGGTCCCGCTTTTGCGAAAAGGATTCTGCTTATGCGGTCCCTGGCTCCAACCCATTTTCGCTTCTGCGATGAGCCCACCGCTTATGCGGTTCCATTTATGCGGATATAGGGCCGTTTCTGCCATCCTGGGCTGCCTCCTCCCTAACCGCTTCTGCGGCTTTTTTCTCGCTTCTGCGGTCCCATTTCCGCAGAAGCGGAAATACCAGCAACCAACAAACCTCAGCCTTCTCAAAAATCCATTTTCGATCCGTTAGCCACCCGGAATCCACTCGAGGCCCTCGGGACCTCAACCAAAACTACCAACCAATCCCAAAATACATTACGGACTTGCCCGAGGCTTCAAATCATATCAAACAACGCTAAAATCATGAATTACACCCCGATTCAAGCTTTATGAACTTTGAACTTTCCAACTTCTATTTCCGATGTTTAAACCTATCAAATCATGTCCGATTGACCTCAAATTTTGCACACAAGTCATATTTGACATTACAGACCTACTACAACTTCCGGAATCGGATTCTGACCTTGATATCAAAAACTCCACATCCGGTCAAACCTCTCAAAAACCTTAAAATTTCTATCTTTAGCCAAATGGCTTCAAAATGGCCTACGGACTTCCGAATTCACTTCCCATCGCTCTCCCAACTCCAGAATCACCATACGGAGCTACTCCCAGTCTTGGAATCCCAAATGAACATCGATGATAGTGAAATGCTCTTCAGGCCAAACTTATGAAATTCCTTCTAAAATGCCAACTTCCACAGTAGGCGCCAAAACGCTCTCGGTTTATCCAAAACCCGATCCGGGCACACGCCTAAGTCCAAAATCATCATACGAACCTGCTGGAACCTTTAGATCCCGATTCCGAGGTCGTTTACTCAAAATTCCAATCCTAGTTCATTTCTTTCAACTTTAAGCTTCCGAAATGAGAATTCTCTTCCCTAATCAACCCTGAACTTCCCGAAATTCAATTCCGACCACTTGTACAAGTCATAATTCCTAAAATGAAGTTATTCATGGCCTCCGACTATTGAACGGAGCGCTAGTACTCAAAACAATCGGTCGGGTCGTTACAATTTCATTTCTAAAAATCCTTATATTTTCTAGTAAATAATTTTCTTCCAAAATTCATTTCTCGGGCTAGGGACCTTGGAATTCGATTCCGAGCATACGCCCAAGTCCATAATTTTGCTACGGACCCTACGAGACTATCAAATCACGAGTCTAGGTCCATTTACCAAAAATATTGACCGAAGTCAACTTTAATCAATTTTAAAGGCAAATTTCAATATTTTTCCTAAATTTTGCATAAATGCTTTTCTGAAAAATGCACCCGGACTGTGCACGCAAATCGAGGAAAAATGAGGTTTTCAAGGTCTCAGAACCTGGATTCGGATTCTAAAAAAAATGACCCTTTGGGTCATCATGGGAGGCCAGCCAGCCGACGCTCCGACCATGTTCTATGCCTTGCGGCCAAACCAATGAAGTGGACTCAGATGCCATGATCATAGGAATTATCTCTATTTACGCTTGGGATGCTTAGATATTATTTTATCCAGGATCTACCTATTCATATGTATTATCTCAGTTTGCTCATTTCCTGGATATTCCTAGAGAGTCCTTGGATACTCTAATTTATGTGTCCACTCAAGTGGGTGACATTTTGTTGTAGATCAAATCTACCGGTCCTGTGTGGTCACATTCTGTGGTTATGAGACTAGAGCGGTCCTGGTCATGGACTGGTTATCCCCATATCACGCCATCCTTGATTTCCATGCAAAGACTGTTACTTTATATGCCAAAGTTGTCGAGATTGGAGTGGAAGGTTCATCCGTCAGTAGATCTAGTCAGGTCATTGTCACACCTCCTTTTTCACGCTTACTTTTACTACACCCCGGGGAAAGGTATAATAAAAAAGAGTTTTTCCACTTAAAGGACAATCGAAACGGGATTCGTTTAGTCGCCACTTGGGAGATTTATGGTGTCCCAAGTCACCGGTTTGAATCCCGAATCGAGGAAAGGGTTTGACTCTGTATTACAGTCTGCGAACCAGATATCTAGGTAAGGAATTCTGTTAACCCGGGAGAAGGGGTTAGGCATTCCCGGGTTCCGTGGTTCTAGCACGGTCGCTCAACTGCTATATTTGGCTATAATTTGATTTTTACATGTTAAACCTTTAATGCAATTTTTAAAGTTATTTACCGCTTTTGTCAATTATTTTATTTAAGACAGTGAACGTCATTTAAGAACATGTTTTTGGATCACGTCACATGAAATGCACCCGGATCCTCGACACATTCTTATTCAATGTTTTCGGATTTGGATTTGAATCGCATGAAATGCACACCCGAGTTTGGGAATGTAACTTTACTAAAATCTTGTCTAAAGAGACTAACGCGTTGTTATCTTTTGGGAAGGCCATGAAATTTGCTAAATGGACCGTCCCGAATTTCTCAGTATTTTTATTAAGTAATTAATGAGGGTCCCGCAATTGTATATTTGATTTGGCGAGGCTCATCTCATTTTTATTATTAAAAGGCTAACCTAAAGCAAACTAAATTTTCTATTTTTATTATTTATATCTAAAAGGCTAATCAATTCACATTTATAAATTCGAGCCGCGAATTCAAGTCCGAATTCAAACAAAAGGGAAGACCCTTCTAGCTTGAACCCGCTACCTAATTCGAAATTCAATTTTATATTTGTGAATTAATTTGTCATATTCCTAAAGTGAACTTTATTTTCTATTTTTATTTATTCCTATAAAATAAGAAAGGGTCTTAATTATTTATTATTGGACCAAAGCAAACCAGGCGATAATTCTGCGCCCAAGCCAACCATTGGGCTCCGAAATAGCCCAACAAAGGAAAATTTCACCTAGGCCTATACTAATATTCTGCCAGTCAAGGCCTTGGCCCAAGTCCAAAGTGAGGGACACTAGCACTAGACCTGGGCCTGTGTACCAGACGACTTGAGGCCCAAATTCTGAAAGACATGACTCAAGGTCGAGTCTTAATCAGTGTTTAACAACCTGATTATTTTAAATCATTGTTTCAACAACCTGAAGTCCTATTTTTACTATTCACTGGCAAGTTCCTTGATTTTACTAAAAATGAATTCCAAATTGAAAACAAACAACAATATTAGCTTCTCAATTACGGGGACACCAGTTCAAATTATGACAACTAAACTAACATTCAACATTCAGAATTTTCATGGATTTAGAGAGGAATGACTGTAATTACAAATGAAACTTTATAGACTGATTCTCAATCCCATTTTAATTGTTAATATACATATGAATCACAGATCTCTAGACCAATTCCTGCCTCATATATTATACCAGTTTTATTAATTAACAAATAAGAAAACAGGATTAAACTACTGAAGCTAGCTCAAACACACGAACTAGATTAACTATAGCTAATACCAATTCGAATTAAACAATCTAAACAATCATCGAAACATGAAATTTCTAAACTAATTAACAGACTAATATCAATTGATTATCAGGAAAGTCCAAATCAGTCTAAGTACAATCCAATTTATACATTCAGAAGCTGTTAAAATAGTTTAATTACACTAAAATGTTAAACTAGATATCAACAGGTAAATTCTTCATTGTTTGGCTTCAAATGGATTCATACAGGTGAGTCAAAACTCCCAGATTATTAGAGACATCGGAAAAGTACCTAGAAGTCAAATTGAAAAGGAACAGAAGAAGAGAATCAACAGCAGTAACAAGCAGGGATCAATTATAGCCCAGAGATTTTCAAAACCCAAGTAAAACCAGTAGATATACTCGCATCATCACAGAATGCCCAGAAATGAACCAGGAAGCAACACAATCAACAAGTAATTAATCAAATCCAATGCCTAGATGATTCAAGCTGCCTCCACACCTCATATTATTGAACAGAAACAGGAAATTCAAACAGCTATAAGCATTAGAAATAGCGATTCGATTCTGAAACCATTATACACCACAATATCTGACAAGTGCTTCTCAAGCACTGGAATTGAAATGCTGGAATCCGAAAATGACTTAAGAAACACTAATGTAACAGTAATTTTTTTTTGGATTTTCTATTGTATTTCTATTTGTTTTTGGACTTTTTTGCAGATTTGGAGCTTGAATTTCAAATTTTATATCTGAAACTTGTGAACTATGGAGGGAATTTTTTGAGAGGCTCCAAAAACTTCTTGTTCAAGGCATAGTGATGCCTTTTTATAGGCAAAGTGAGGGTCATCCCTCAAACTTCTGTTTTCTTCCTTAGTCCCTACTTTTTTTCATTTTAATCCTCTATTTCTTGCCTTGTGGCCCAAGTCAACCCCCTATCTTAACTAAAATATGCCTTAACACCTACACCTAGAAGCTTCTAGGCAATTCTAGCTAGATTACCTGCCCCAAATTACCCCAATTACCCTCAATTTATCCCAAATTACTAAAACATAACAGCTATATCCAAACGAATCCTAGAGTCTGAACTTTCAACCAAAAAAAATGTAATCCTAGCTAAACTATTAACCAACCTATCTGCTCGGAGCAATAATCATCAAACTAAAAACAAACTAAACTTAAATCAGACTTAACCATATAACACTCAATCAAATGTTTAACTAACAGAATTACAATTGAGGCTAAAATAACGAGTCTTTATTCAAACAACCAAATCGACCCAAATCTAACTTTAGCAGAATGCATAACCATTAACACCTAATACTAATTATGAGTCAAGGAGTTAGGGGTCAGAATGAAACAGGAGTAAAGGAGGGCCCATAATTTAGGACTGACAATCTTACTAAACAAAATTACGAAGCTACATGGCCATGGAAGGTCAGCGAATAAAAGAAACTAAACTCGAAGACTCACCAACTCACTTCAAGACTCTGGTCAAATTGCTTCCCAAATTCAGCAAATTCAGACGATGTTTGGACTCCAATGATGATCAATTACCCACGAGGATGCCCCAGGGATCTTATTGTACTCACTCAACCAAGATTGGGTTATTTAAGGTTTGGCCGGAGAAGATTAAAATCGATATTCGAGCACTTCCGGCCAGATTCGAGAGAAGATGGTCATATATTTGGGTTGAGGGAAGTTAGGAGAATCAATGGTGTAAGTTTTGAGCGATTTGGAATAGTTGACGTTGTGGCCGGAAAATCTTCCGACGAAGATTTGAGGATTTCCGGTGAGGTTCGAGGGAAATCAAAGGCGGGAATGGGAAGAGGATGATCTAGGGAGTTCGTGGTGTGAATTTGAGGCGGATTGGTGTAGGTTTCGTTTCCCGCCAGGTTGAGGGAAGTTAGGAGAGTCAATGGTGTAAGTTTGGAGCGATTTGGAATAGTTGACGTTGTGGCCAGAAAATCTTCCGACGAAGATTTGAGGATTTCCGGTGAGGTTCGAGGGAAATCAAAGGCGGGAATGGGAAGAGGATGATCTAGGGAGTTCGTGGTGTGAATTTGAGGCGGATTGGTGTAGGTTTTGTTTCCCGCAAGCGAGGGATTCCGGCGAGGATTAGGGCTTGTACGAGGAAGGTGAAGGGCTGGTCTCTGAGGCTATACGTATATTCGGACCATTATATCACAACAACACCAACCGCTTGTGGCCGTTGGATCAGGAAGATTGATGGCCCAGATTAAACGATGCCCAAACGGCGTCGTTTCAAAAAGTATGGAGATTGGGTCGGGTGAAGGGGCGTGTTTGGGCCAGGCGTGGAACGGGTCTAAGGGGGCTTGGGCTGGAAATTTGCTTCAAGAGTGGCCCAAATGTGGGTCTCCAATTAAGATACTCTTTTAAATTGTTTCTTTTGCCTTTGTTTTAATTTTTGTTATTTTGTATTTTATACTTTTTTTTATTATTATTATTTTTATTTTATTAAATGCTAAATTAAACTTGAAAACTAAATTGACACTAAAATTATATTTCCTAAAAATGCAAATTAACACAAATTTAAACTAAACATGCAAAAAGTACAATTTTTGTTATTCTCTTCTTTTTTTTTTTGTTCTAAAACAAACTAACTTTAATTAATCCTAAAATATGAAACTAGATCCTAAATGCAAATGCATATTTTTTTTTATATTTTTCATATGAATAAAAATGCACAAGTAAAATGCAACAAATACCACAAAATTCACAAGAAATTGTAAAATATTATAGAAATTGTTTTGTTTGAAACTTTTGGAACAATTTTCTTAGGGCAAAAATCACGTGCTCACAGCTGCCCCTCTTTGCCCGGAAACACGAAGAGTTTTCGTGCAAAGACAAGTGAGCGGAAATGAGCGATTTTTGCCCGTTCGCATATTCCGTATGAAGCATTTTTGAAAGAGTTGACCACGCCCTGCTTCAGAGGTTGCCTACATATCCTGGGCTAAATAGGAATCAGGTCAGTGTAGTTCGGGAATGTCTGGTAGCTGGGACTACCAGGAGCTGTGATTTCACGGCTGTTGTTGTTGTTACTGCTCGCTGACCTCCTTATTACACCATGTCAAGATAAAAAGAAGCTAGCCTAAGCTATTCTCTATGAGTTACAAGAAATCCTATCTATTTCTTCAAACTTGCTCTTGTGTTGCCTTGAACTTGTATCTTGTGTTCTTTCACCGGGATTCTTGTTGTTGCCTTGACGATGTTTTGCCATTCTTTTGATGATTCTTGATTACTACAATTTGAAATATATGTCCATTTTTCAGGTGAGCTCCTGCTTACGATGCTTGAGAAAGGTATTCCCTTGTTCTTCATACGGGCTCCTGCTTGCGATGCTTGAAAAGTATTCCCTTGTTTTTCAGATGGGCTCCTGCTTGCGATGCTTGAAAAGTATTCCCTTGTTCTCTAGGTGGGCTCCTGATTACAACAAAAATAGACAAACAAAGAAAATTTCCTGCCCCAGTATGGTGACTGGGCACATCGTTTATCAGATATTAAAGTTAAAGGCTAGAGTTGAATTGTACTTCTCTTATTTTTCAGGTGGGTGCCTGATTGCTAAAACTTGAAATGGATTCCCTTGTTCTCCAGGTGGGCTCTTTCTTGCGATTGCTTGGAAAGGTATTCCCTTGTTCTCCAGGTGGGCTCCTGATTATGATGCTTGAAAATGTGTTCCCTTGTTCTCCAGGTGGGCTCCTGATTGCAATGCTTGAAAATGTATTCCCTTGTTCTCCAGGTGGGCTCCTGATTGCGATGGTTGAAAAAGGTATTCCCTTGTTCTCCACGTGGGCTCCTGATTGCGACGCTTGAAAATGTATTCCCTTGTTCTCCAGGTGGGCTCCTGCCTGCGATGCTTGAAAATGTATTCCTTTGTTCTCCAGGTGGGCTCCTGATTGCAACAAAATAGACAAACAAAGAAAATTTTCTTCCCCAGTATGGTGGCTGGGCATATCATGTAATCAGATATTGCAAATTAAAGGGCTAAAATTTGAATTGTACTTCCCTTGTTTTCCAGGTGGGTGCTTGCTTGCTGCATTTGAAAAGATATTCCCTTGTTCTTCAGGTGGGCTCCTGCTTACTGAATTTTGAAATATATTCCCTTGTTCTTCAGGTGGGCTCCTGCTTGCTGAATTTTGAAAGATATTCCCTTATTCTTCAGGTCGGCTCCTGCTTGCTGAATTTGAAAGATATTCCTTTATTCTTCAGGTGGGCTCCTGCTTGCTGAATTTTGAAAGATATTCCCTTATTCTTCAGGTGGGCTCCTGCTTGCTGAATTTGAAAGATATTCCCTTATTCTTCAGGTGAGCTCCTGCTTGCTGAATTTTGAAAGATATTCCCTTATTCTTCAGGTGGGCTCCTACTTGCTGAATTTGAAAGATATTTCCTTATTCTTCAGGCGGGCTCCGGCTTGCTGAATTTTGAAAGATATTCCCTTATTCTTCAGGTGGGCTCCTGCTTGCTGAATTTGAAAGATATTCCCTTATTCTTCAGGTGGGCTCCTGCTTGCAACAAACATACAAAACAACGAAAATTTTCTGCCCCAGTTTGATAACTGGGCGCGTTGTGTTACTGAATATTAACTTGAAAGGTAAGACTTGAATTATACTTCCCTTGTTTTTCAGGTGGGTGCCTGACTGCTGTGTTTGAAATGTATTCCCTTATTCTTCAGGTGGGCTCCTGCTTGCTGACTTTGGAAAGTATTCCCTTGTTATCCAGGTGGGCTCCTGCTTGCTTCATTTTAAAAATATTCCCTTGTTCTTCAGGTGGGCTCCTGCTTGCTAACTTTGGAAAATATTCCCTTGTTATCCAGGTGGGCTCCTGCTTGCTTCGTTTGAAAAAGTATTCCCTTGTTCTCCAGGTGGGCTCCTGCTTGTTAAATTTGAAAGATATTCCCTTATTCTTCAGGTGGGCTCCTGCTTGCAACAAACATACAAAACAAAGAAAATTTTTTGCCCCGGTTTTAATCAAAGAAATATTTGTTAATATAAAATGGTAGTTAGCTGCTGGTATTTTTGTTGGCCATGCTCCCGCTTCCTACTCTGCTCCGACTTGCTTCCTTGGACTTGCTTTGAAATGCCGCGACTTCCCGGCTGACTTTCAACCCTCTGATCTTGATACCCAATGTTTTACCTCGTGTTACTGTTTTGTGTTTCCGTCCCCTTCTTGTGAAACTTTGCTTCTTCCTCACACTTATCGGATTACCCTACTGATGGAATTTCCATTGGTCCTTCATGCTTTGCTTTCTTTTGATATGTCCAAATCTCGTCATGCCATACAACTG